>CAJQZM010018426.1:0-13963 GCA_907164665.1 Colias nastes | reverse complement strand
CCATTTATTTTAGTATTATTATTTTACAAAGTCAGTTAAACTTTAAGTAATACACATACAATCAGTACCTAATAAAAGTTTACTATTGGTAGTTTTTTCAGAAAACAAAGTGCGCACGCGCGGGCGGCCTCCCGCATCGTTCATTGGGCGCGGTTTTTTGAATTGTTTGATATCGGTATCGGTTGTTTTATTATCGGCGATACCGATATATCGGCTTGCCGATTATATCGGCCGATATATCGGTATCGGTATCGGTATCGTTACATCCCTAATTTTAATAAAAGAAATAATGTTTTGCAGCCGACCAAATGTAACAAAATCGTCGATATAGGTACTATAGTACCTATTTTAGACAGTCAACAACTTTTTCCTCAAATCATGTTTGTTTCCAGTTATTTGATCGTGTAGAACGCTCATAACTAAAGTCTGAGACCGGTAATGGTTCTGCAGTAATAATTATTGTATCTGTGGTGCTGTCATAAAAGGCGCTGCCCTGAGTAAGCATTTTATTCCACTCACACACACACGCCGCGCCACAGCTGCAGCCCGACGCCATACGCGCATCATTTCGAACGGGCCTCGGCCGTAGTGTCGGTACACAGGCGTTCACGCACACATGCGTACGATTTTGGTTTGGGAATAAGAATTTGCGATTTACACGAAATCTATTGATTGGACTAAAAAAATAACACAGTATTATCTTAGTATGTTGCTTGTAGAATTATTTGCCGAAAAAACAGAATGATTGCATGTAGTTTAGTATGGTTTTTAAGCATCAAAAGATTTTTTTAGAGGTACCTTTGTGATTTTTTTCTATCGAGTAAAATAAGTTGTATTGTGTTTTCAACACACTATCTAGCTAGTATATCTCCTGAAGAATATCATATATTTATCTGAGATTTTTTACTGCAGTTAATCATATACTTTAAAGCATTATAATTTAGCAGCAAACTCGCGTTTAGCTCTACTAGTCACCTAGAACTTAAATGAAATGTAGCGTTCTGTTAAGGAATAAATAATTATCCGTGACCAATATTATGAGCATATTATGAGTAAATGTTGTACTTCTAATTTCATCTATAGATACCAATATCATGTCACACATTCAATATAATTACAATGATAATTATTAATTACAATATACATAAGGTATACACATGGAATCATATCATAACATGACAATTGCATATTAATTATTGTAAATTAGGCGTAATTTAATTCATTATTATTCAATAATATTGTTCTGTAACTAAGTTTACAATAAGATATACCTAGTTATTATATTATAGTTACAAGTGGAGTTGTACATAGTTATACAAATTATAGATCAGAACCATAGAAATCTAAATAACAAGACACATAGAAGTGCTCTATTGTCATAATCGTATGAAAACCGCTGTCGCCAAAATCAACACATTTAAACCGATAGCTAAACAGTACACACAAGTAAACTATGCCTTTTATTGGACAGCTTGGTTTTAGTGAAAACTAACTTAAATAATAAATTTCGCATTTTAATATGTACCCTAACCATATCAGAACTGACTGGATTGATTTCTATGATAATATGATAATAAATTTGATTTAACTACATACGTATTTGTATTACCTATCGTTAAATAAGAAAAAAAAACATAACAAAATACAAATACGCTGTTCATCATTAAAATATATTATGTACAATACAGCTTATTCACTACCACTAGTCACTACATATTATCACTACATCACTACATAGTATAAAACAAAGTCGCTTTCTCTGTCCCTATGTCCCTTTGTACGCTTAAATCTTTGAAACTACGCAACGGATTTTGATGCGGCTTTTTTTAATAGATAGAGTGATTCAAGAGGAAGGTTTATATGTATAATAACATCCATCAAATAGTGGAGAAGTACTGTTATTTTTGAGGTTTCTAATGTGATGTCGTAAAAAATTACATTCTTTCCGCTTACATTGCAAACGCAGGCTGAACCCTACGAGTTTTATCAAAATAATGTAGGTACTAAGTATTATACACATTGAAAAGGTCTACAGAAAAGTCCGCGGTGGTATATGTCTATCTCTTATGGATAACCCACAATAACTTTTTTTTGTCATTTACTTTTTACGACAAATAATGGCTAATTTTCGAAGCGATTTTAACCAATACAGCATTAATCCTTAACCAAATAAATACCTTGAATACATTGTTCATTTAATATAGATCTATATGGCCCTTTACACCGTATGATTTAAGTGAATATTTTCGAAGATAATATTACAGATTTAAAAATTGCGGGACGTAGCGTTTGCGGCGGCACTTGCCGGCCGCCCGGCTATATATTTTATACCCGTGCGAAGCCGGAGCGGGCCGCTATGTTTTTATATACAACGTTCACAGTTTTTCTGTAGTGTATTTAGTATCAGCATTGCACCCGTGCGAAGCCGGGGCGGGTCGCTAGTAGTACTTATAAAACAAAGTCGCTTTCTCTGTCCCTATGTCCCTATGTATGCTTAAATCTTTAAAACTACGCAACGGATATCGATGCGGTTTTGCACGCCTCATAAGCGAAGCGTTGAGGTGGGTACTACTGTCACTTCGCGCAAAACATCTGATTTTTCAAACTTAAAATGTCTTTATGTATCATACATTGCACTTGTAAGATAATACATACACACACATATTAAGAAAAAACACTATTTTTAACATTCATGATATTTTTGATGTCATTTTTGTTATTTAAACTAGTTAAAAAACAGTTTAAAAAAGTTTGTCTTGGACGTCCGTGTGTCTGTATGTGCGGAGGATTTTCTTGTTAACACGATAGCGACCGAAATACTTTACTAATCGAGTCTTTTTTTTTCTCTTACGCTTGAGTATGCTCAGGAATAGAACCCTTTCATTTTTCAGGGTCTGATTCGATGTGGTTTAATTGTTATTAAATAAACAAAAAAAAATATCGACTGAGATTATGAGGCGTGCACTTTTGGATTTTCCAAACTTTTTTTTAATAGATAGAGTGATTCAAGAGGAAGGTTTTAGTATATAATTTATTATGTTTTAGACAAAGCGGGCGAAGCCGCGGGCGGAAAGCTAGTTAACTTATAAAACAAACATAAACTCAAAAATATTGCACAGTGCACTGTATTCGATTCTGTTTTCACCAACGGCTAGCGTGGATTTCGCGGGTGAAACGGCGGACGCAAAAATCAATTTAGTATATAGTACCTACCTATTTCTTTTTAGTTTTTATCTCTATAACCTTCTGATTCCTTTGAATGCTATTTTTATCAAATCGTTTAGTTATGTCATCAAAGAATACCTACTATAGGTAAAAATACCTTCTTGTTTGCTTTCATGTTGCTCCTAATGTAGTATGTACATTAAGTAAATGTGTTTATATAAGCGCTCCTAACTGAAGGTGTATATTAATTATTTATAAACTTACAATTTGTTTTTTTTAAATTGAGTGTCGCGGTCGTTATGTTATACGGGGTGGGATTTTTTAATAGCACCTGGGGGAAAGTACCCTTAATAAAAAAAATAACTCGGAGGAGACATTCCATTATTATTGAAATGAAAGCAAACTGCATTCAAATATTTTCGAAAATTTGGCACACTCCGGAATCGATCCAAGTTACCTATAAAATTAGTAAAATTTCATCCTGTACTTTTATTTCATCGATTTTAAAGATGAAATATCAAATAAACTTTTATGTTGCTTATGATATTTATAAGTTACTCAGGTAATTCTATGTTAGCCATTCTCTGAAAAAAAATAGTAAGTAGGTAGTTAACTACCTACTTACTTATAAAATTATTTTAATAGCACAGTAAAAATAAAAATAAAAAATTTCAAAATTACAAGCACATCGAGATAGTCGAGGAAAGATATATAAAAATTAAAAATTCATATGTAATATAAAAATAAATTAAAATTTTCAAGACGTTCGTGTATAATTAAAATGCCTACGTGCCTAATTAAATAAAATTTAAGTAACCATTTAAATTCTAAAGTAAGCAATAATAAATGTGTACACAACAATTAGTCAATTATTTTGATTACGCGACTCACTTGTACAATCAAATTTAATTACCCATTACTATTCATTAACACATTTCATAGTACCTCAGTTCGGTAGATAACGTTCTGAAACTGAAGGGCTTCGTTTCATAGAAACTATATACTGAAACAATTTCAGACTGGTAGGATATAGGTAGGTATAACATCTGTGGTATAGGTACCTATGACTTGTCACTTTCTCGTTTATAAAGAAAATCGACCAGTGAAGCAGATGTGAAATAATTAATCTACTTACACAATACAAAGTACCACAAAGAGGACGTTGATTGGCTAATAATGAATCTTTTGTAATTTGAAAGAGTGTATATTTTACGGGACTTCGAGGGCCACTAATGTATCATTTATTATATTAATTACTAGCGGTCCGCCCCGGCTTCGCCCGTGGTACCTACATGTTTACGTTTTTTTTTCATAAGAACCATCCTCGTACTTCAAGGAATAGATTCCGCAGCGCACGCGATGACAGAATTTTTATTAAGGAATTTTTACACCTTGGGTTACATTATTGCATTTTTGGTAAGGATCTCAATTTTTTTTGAAAATGCAATATAGCCTATGTTGCTCAGTGAAGATGCAGCTTTCTAATAGTGAAAGAATTTTTGAAATCGGTCCAGTAGTTTATGCGTGAAAACCATACATAATTACAAACCTTTCCTCTTTATAATATTAGTATAGATTGAAGGTGCTCTGTTAATTTTCCGAATTTGGTCTAACTAATAAACAAAAACAAAAGAAAATAAACTTGCATACAATTCCGAGAGAAGATAATAATACATATATAGGTAATACATTAAGTATGAGTATTTATCTACATTTTATTATTTTTCAATATAAAGTACCAATTTATTTTGAAGTCTTAGTAACTTATCTGTATTTCTTTGAAGAAATGCAGAAAAATACACGACGGAAATTTAAAAGGCAACGCTTTTCCTCATATCAACTAAGTTGACTTATCTTTCTTTATAATTATTTTCTCTTGTGCTGGTTGTGCACAAGTTATTTTAAGAACTGCTGTTCTTTGTACTTTTACATTTTAAACACAAAAGTTGTTTATGGAGTCTGTGAACTGAGCCAAAAATGTTAAATGTACTTGAAGCATCTCTCAGGGATAAATTATTAATTCATTACAGTTTGTAAATTGTAAAAGCACAACTTTTTACAAGGTTGTTTTACGGAAGTGAAACCGCCGCCTGTGGCTAGTTAAAAAAAAAAACTTAAATCTATAAAAGAAAGAAGTACAAACAGCGATATCATGCGATAACAAATCTTATACCTAAGTACAGAATTTTATATCTTAACTTATTTTAAACGATTTTCTTACATAATTTCTTTAATACTTACCTTTTCATAAGACATTACTGCCTTAGATTTATAATCCTCATACAAAACACCAAGTAATAAAACACGCTAAACTTCACACATTAACCTTTTCGTAATTAAGTCTAAAGCGTTTAAAACTAATTCAACTAACCTGCTCTTTGTCCTCTTGTGATTTGGGATACAAAGTGACGTTCAAAACTATCTCTCCCATGTCCTGATTTAACTTATTCGGGTCTCTTAAGCATAGCGCTAGATCCTGGGAACGACCTAACTCTAGCGCGGTTAGGTCTAGATAACAGGAGCCCATGAAGTCGTCTTGTAAACCCCAGTCATAGTCGAATACCTGGAAATAATTGGTGTCAGGTTGCTACTAATTCAAAGGAACAGGGAAATAGCTTTTATGATGATAAATCGGGAGACAAATACATTCACAACTATAAATGAATAGAATAAGACATGGGTAGTACGTATTGGCAACGTATAGGCTCTAAATATGTACTACTTAATATGCTTTTTCCAATTTCATAGATTTTTTAACCATAATTCAGAAAAGATTAAAAAAGCGAGGAAGTGTGGTGAGTGTGGAGGAAGTGACGAATTTCTTTTACCGTAGTCGGCTTGTGTCTCAAATTCAGAAAGACAAAGATAAATAATGGATGCCCTTAATTTACAAACCGCTAAAATGGAAAACTAGACTGTTAATATTTGCAAGGAGACGGGTCAAGCGTCAGGGCCATTCCCACTTATAATGGGCAAAACGCCATTAACATTTTGTCAGTAAATGACGTTAGAACCTCTTATTTATTTTCCCATTAGTTCAGAGTTGTTATAGTATAGGTTATCAGTTTTAACTAGATTAAATTAAAATGTAATTCACCCTGTTACACAAAGCGTAGAACTTTAAAGAGGAAGTTTTGTTTTAATAATATTATGCGTACCTACGATTATTTGCCTAGTAGAACTTGAAAATATGTAAGGTACTTCACAAATTATTATATTTGGAAGTGTTTACGTATTAATGTTACATCCAATAAGTAGAAATCGTAAAGAAGATACCTATTTTCCCTTTAATTCACAGCACGTAACAGGCAAAAAGATGACAAAAAATACTGACACACATACAAAGTCTTCTTCATGAATATTATAATATGCACTCATACATTTAGAACGACTATTGACCTACATTCTGAGTTTACCAGAAAAGCAGTGAAATAAGCCGAGTATTACCGTTTATGTAGGAAGAAAATTGTATATCTGTAGGTATGTATTAAAATATTTACGATACACATATCTTTAGTCTAAGAAAGCTGTTAAATATGAGAAAACTTAATGTCATAAAAAATAATGCATCGTTACAAAATTGTTACAAAAAGGTTAACTCATGATCAAAAGGACAGTGATTTCACAAGTGATTTAGTGTGAATTTGTGTATTTGTTACGACCAATCAACCGAGAATTAACTCACACCCTTAGAGTATGTATTAGCAAGCTATGCTAATACATACTCTAAGCTCACACCACATCGTGGTCACCGTTATTAAGAAGCGATTTTTTTTATTTTAGTAGGTACATTAATACATACCTTTAATTGTACAGGCTGGAAGGGATCCTCAATCGGCACAGTGAAGCATTCATCCCACACTGGGTTCAAGTCTCTATACACGATTCTCGACTTATGCAGCAGCCGCCCCCCCACTTTAAACTTGATGTATGGGTCACTGGTCCCTGACAACAAACCTGGATTTCGACCCCACAATATTGTTATTAGATAAGAAGCGAAAATTAATATAACGCTACGGGAAGTGATGGTAATGAGGTATGGATTCTTTTTATTTTATTACTTAATTTCGGGAGTCAAAAGCACGATCTCATAATATTGTTTAAAATTTTTATGTAGGTACGTATGCCAATCGATTTTTTAAAAATACTAAAATTAATCGAAAATAATGTAACTTGACAAACAAATAAAAATGTTACAGTTGTTATAACCACTTATAACTTAGAAATTGATAACTGAAATTCCAATAAGTTTTAATTGAATTTCGAACGAACTTAATTGTCTTCAGAAACTATTGTTTCTTAAAGTGAAAGTCTAAGATAGTTTTAAAGTTTAGCAAATTATTATATTTATCAAAGAATTTAAACAATCTCTTAAACTATTGTGACAGATTATAAATTGGTCGTGATTATCTGTGATCCGTGCTTTATTTAGTCTGTGAAAATTGTGAATATTTATTTATCTGTGGTCAGAGGATGGGTTCAAAACGAAAAGCAAAAGCGCTAAATACTTGCAAGTAAAAAAAGTGCTAAAATAAAACAACAAACACATACTTACAAAATATAATCTTAAATACCTAATAGATATATACTATAATATATAGTTTCTGTAAATATGTGTTTGTGTGTGTGTATAACTTATAAGTGATAGTGTTGTAATTGCATTTTCAAATAAAATATACTCGTTTAACATAAGAAATAAAGTCCGATATAATTGTAAGTAAATAATACTCTCTACTTTTTATATTGAATATTAATAGGAAAAATACTTCATTTATTACAATTATTTTACGCCTGAATTATCAACTGATCATAATGAATTACACTGGTAGGTATACGTTGTAGTAAAGAAAAGAAAAGAGGTTTTTCCTAGAAAAGTATTTGTTCAAATAAAAATAGCATTTACCTTGGACTTCGTTCGAGGAAAATTTATATCTTGGAGTGATATTAGATTTTTATGAACGTATCAGGTAAGTAATTTCATTCTGAATATCTTGTAACGTAATACCTATAATAGTATGTGATATTACTTATCTCTGAAAACTCTAGTCCACGCAATGAATTTGTTTAGTTCAGCTTTAAATGTGTGTTTCAAAGACTTACTGTTAAAGCATTTGACTATTATTGTTTAAGCATTAGTTGTAGGTGTTTTTTTTTGTGGTTTTATAATAATAATTCAATAGCAATGCATTATTATTTCTTGTGATAGGAAATGTACTTTGATAGCTTGAGATTTTTATAAGCAGTAGATACCTAATCATTGCTTTTTTACTGCTAATTTAATTTTTGCTTGCGTGATTTGTATGTCGTGTTAGTGTGTTTTGAACCGTAAAACTAAGTTTAATCTTTAAACTTATTTTTCGGTGTAAATTATAACTAAGTTTTCAGTGTTATTAATAAATTCAACAATTAGCTTTACGATTCAAATGTTCAATACATAAAAATCAGATTTACAGATACAAAAAAATATTTAATTGAATCTAAAAATATGTTTTTATTTCAGTTACTATTTCTTATTTTAATTCACGTGGCTATAAATCTGACATTTACGAATATGAAAGCGTGTAGTGTGTTGTGTTTACAGCTATGTTTCATTTACCATTTTTATCCATGGCAACTAAATTCTGTCCTCTTTTCAAATGTATTCGTAGTTGAAAGAATGCGTATTGTCGTAGTTGTTGTTCCCTTAAACGTTGACCTTCGTCTGGTTCCTATAAAATAATATTAGAGATAGTTAATCTTTATACTTCTTTTTAGTAATAATGTTATTATATATTGTGGCATACGATTTGTTCGATTATAATATAGCGTAGGTAATTTTACTAGATATTTGAATACGGAAATGCATTCTATTCTGAGAATTGTACATTCATACTTATGTTTTTTTTTTATTTTCAAATATTTAAAGGCTAAGATATAATAACGATTATATATAAAAGGAAAAAGTGCTGCGTTTGTTTTTAAAGCTCTTTTTACTAGATGCACGTGTGCCGCGTGGTTTTCGCACGAAAAATGAGCCAGTATTAACTATATCAAGTATTTCTATGTAATATTATGTAACATTTTACATATTAAGTTACATAAATTATTATATAATAAATAAATAAAGAACGTAACCTTATGAAATAGCTTTTAATGCGTTGAAATGTACCTATCTTTGTACTATTATTCAATATACATATACGATTACATTTTGTTCTATACGGCGATGAACCAAAGGGTGAAATCATTTTCCTTTGTAACTTTAAACCAATTATTCGAAACCTATTTTAAGCTTGTCAATTTATTTTGAGCGAGGTTTCGTACATTGTTCAATTTAAAATGATTGATCCAACTTAATACCTATAGCACCCTATATTATCTACAAAATACCGATGCTTGTTACTTTTTTATTAATCGAGGTGTCGTTATTAAAATGATAAAAAAGTTTTAAATACTAAGTAACACCAATTATTTGTGAATTGGTTCTTTATAACATGGCCACAGTATTACAATATTATTTGAGCTAATGTCATCAGCGTTCGATTGGCGAAAAGGGACATTAATGTTTGTTTTTATTTTAATTTCCTTTGTTACAATTCAACTACATCACAAGCTATAATATATTAATACCACAGATCACAGAAACTAAAGGGAGATATGGTTAGGGGGCGGGGCCGGTGTCGCAGCAATATGCCCAAAAAAAGAACACATGCTGTTTGTTGCATTCAGTTGACGTTCGACCGTCGGCCGGGTATTATTTGACAATGCCGTGTTGTTCCGTTAAAGTTTGTAAAAACCGAAGTGAAACCAGCAACTTTAAGTCAAATGGAATCACATACCATCGGTAAGTACTGAAAATTATACGATTTTCTTACTAAAATTTCAAAAACAATATTACGTAGAGTGATTTCTTGCTTTCATTATGTGACAGAACGACAGTCACAATAATTTATGTAAATAGTTTACAATGCTTCTTCTGTACGTGACTCTATTCAAACGCGAAGTTCGAATACCGCAATGTATAATGAACATACTAAAGCTAACAAAAACGTTCGATCGTGTAGTACGGCCGCTGCTCGCGGTCGTTAGTTGAGGATGCGCGTCGAGTGTGTCCATGTCGATAAGATTCGGATTTTTTATCGTATTTTGTATTATTTTACTACCTTATTTTTATATCATAATGTATTACTATTAGCCTAATATCTGATTGTATTATTATTTTTTGATAGGTACTCGAGCAATAATTTTATAGTAATTATTATACATGGATTAAAAAAAGAAGTCACTTATTTCATACTTATATTACTTTACAATAAGTCAATAGGCAATGCTTTATGTACTTCATCACCATGAATGCTACCATCAAGGTGTCCATTTCTATTTTCTACCTAGTTACTGTATTGCCTATAAATTGTTTTAATTTTAACGTTTCTCATTTTATCGACAAGCAATCCCTATCGTAAACGCATATCTTGCGGCTGTGTGGTGCTGTATACGTACGTCACTTACAATCTAGTGTGCGAACGAATAGTCGCTCTCAAATTTTTGTGTGATGACACGCACACAACGCGAAG
Source organism: Colias nastes (assembly GCA_907164665.1). Classification (NCBI taxonomy): domain Eukaryota; kingdom Metazoa; phylum Arthropoda; class Insecta; order Lepidoptera; family Pieridae; genus Colias; species Colias nastes. The sequence continues at coordinate 3,245 of CAJQZM010018426.1, read as the reverse complement.
TATTGTTTTTATTTTGTTTACTGTTGTGTGCGTAAATTTGTTATGAGACACCAGGTTTCGTACTCAGCGCAAGCGATTGGCATCTCTCTAGATCTCTATGATTAATACCATCTACTCCTATATTTTCAACAGAGTAAAATAATTGAAACGATATCGATACGCTTGGAAACTTCATACCATTGTACGGAACTCCAGCATAAATTGATAGCGTTTATCTGTTAACAGCAATAACAGTACGGGAAATCATAACAATACATAAATCAATGAAATTACATACATTTATAGGCGCCTATTCATATGTTGGCGCAATAACAACTGACATATTTTTGTAGGCGTTTTATTTTAGCCGTGATAAATTTTCCTCGACTTTTTCTTTCTATGAATCAACCCTTCTTGTTTCAGTTTTATGTTCATGTTGATATTGCTTTATATCTAAATATTGACTTGGTTTGTGTACGGTGCAAAAAGAAATCGAAATTTAGTAGTTAGCACAAGATAGATTGTGCTCAAATTTTAGAACGGTATACAACCTCACATTATTTTGTCTTCATTTCTCATTTACTCAACATACAAATAGCGCAGTAAAACAATTGTAGGGTATACTTAATACATAGTGAAAAGCTTCAAAACAAGTTTTCCATTGAAATAAACTTTGTAGTAGCCGGAATGTCCTGTCGTGTGAGTCGAGATAATTTCCCTAGCGCTTTGCATGATCCAATAGTAAAGCCGGCTCGATTCTAACTTTCAAAAGAATTTACTAAGGAAAAGATATTTGGCGTATTGGCCATTGGGCAAATGCATTTGACATCTGTTTTACTGATAAAGTGTCTGTATGGGCAAGATCGACTTTTGCGATCCGCTAGACAGACTTATTTATTAAATCACAGTCAAACAAAACATTATATTACATATTCTGTTTTAAGCTAAGTTTACAAGGAGTGGACTGTAAAATATCACTTTATCACTGGTCATCTACTTATTTAGATATTTATCGTATTTATAGGTTTGTTTTCTTAGTGCAAATATACTGTGGATATAACTAAGCATACCTAAAATTGAAATAATAAAATTTCATTGCAATATTCAAATCCAAATATCTATTCTGTCATTTAGCAAATTACTTCACTATTCATCTAATATTTTCAATACACCTGTATTCGACAGTGAAATGTAGATTTAATACGCATGGTTACTGTCGCGCCCGAAGTAATAATATTACCCAGAAGTCAGATACTTTGCGAAAGGTCAAACCATCAGGTTCGAACCAGTGCTAGAGAAACTTGCCGCTATGCTAGTTGTAATACTTCTCCGTAAACCAAGTTTTAGCAGAACCACAGATAACTAAATAATTACTACATCACGAAAGTTTGAAACTACCCACCAATTGTAACAACTCAACCGGCGGTCGGCCGCAGTGGGATGGTGTTATTGACGTCGACGGCACCGGGTCTATAGAGGCTTGCCGAGTCAGCGACTGATCTGGAACAAAACAATTTAATTCTACTAATGAAGTAAGTAATTGTGCATTCAAAATTGGTCTTTGTACTTGAAAAGTAGCTACAACTCCTAGTCCTGAAATTGGCAAAGGCTTTGGAACCGGGGCGCGTGATGAAACACACTTCAAGATACATGTGACGTGTTTATTTAGAATGCAATTTAAACATGGAAGCCAATCTTCACGGATTCATGGCCGGACTTACGTGACAAGCACTAAGCACTTAGTTACTAATCCCGTGTAAACCGGCCATTAGTATGTGCAGTGAGTGAAGAAAAAAAAAAGGAAAATCGGTGACGATTCTATTATCATTTCCCTCTAATCTGCATAATAATATGAAACTTCATAAAGACGTCTTAACTGCATTGCTTGCCGTTAATTTTCGTATTTTATTAAAATTATACACATACTAATAGATCTTATGTAATATTAAGTTTGAATATATTGTTAAATCGAATGTTGGAAACTTTCTAGGTACATTATGAAGTTATACACTTCCAGCTTCAATAGTTCCAAGTTGGAATTACCTGAAGTTTATCAACGCGACATTTCCGCGTTGAAATGTAAATTGTTTGAGACACTTTAATGTAACTTTAGTTTATTTTAATCGTTACCAATTTGTCTTAAATTAGTTTCCGTATGGTAATTAACACGTTGACAGTCCCTGTCATATCCAATGAACCTGTGATAAATATGCGTTTGCTATCCAACAAACAATAGGATTAATTCAGTGCCATTTTGTGACGTCATAAGTGTAAATTCAAACGAGTTTAATAATGTAAGTTAAACATTTTCGTTTGTATTTAATATTGATGAAAGAGTTAGATTAAATAAAATGAACCATTACTGAAATGCAAAATGGATTTCTAAGTGATCGACATTGGTCACTGTCACTTTTGGTCCTTTTCTTAGTTGGATGGCATTATTGACAGTTTTTTTTAATTATTTAAATGCAGATAGTTGTATCTAGGTACTGTATCTACTGTAGCTGATTACAAGCGTCCTTGAATATCTATCCTTGTCACACATTAGACAACTACAACTTACCATCTCTCTTTCGGAAGAGGCGCATTCTCCGCCACTTCCTGACAGCTAGTTTAATTTTCTTCATCAGAGCACAGTTCGTGAGCACACTTAATAATCTGTGGCGCCATATTGAACACATTTATTTATTGTCTGTGGCTGTACATTATATTGGCGGGTTATCGCATTGTCACTATTTTTATTTTATTTTTTGTTTTTAATTTTCGTGTAAATTACAATTTATTGTGTTCATGATGTTCCAGATTTTCCTTGAACTACGTCACACATTTTTTGTGTCTCCCATATTTGATGTGTTTTTTATTACCGTTGAGTTCTTTAAAAAAAAATACTCTGGTTCTAACGGGATTGCTATTTGAACACAAAATTAAACCCGACACATAAAAATAAAATGCAAAGATTTTAAAATAGTTCATATTGATATATCTTCGAGAGAAACCGCCATTTTAATTTTCTCTCAGGCTTAAATTCATCAAACCGTTTACACTAGAAAGCGAGCCAACAGAATTTACACACACTAAAAACAATTCTTCTTTTTGTGTAGTCGGGTAAACAATAAAACTGTGAAGATGCGGATTTATGTATATTAATATTTAATAACCATAGTTAGTTATTTAAAAACTGTGGATATTCGTTGTTTAGGAAATAAGGGTAGTAAGTAGAAATAGTTTGGAAAATCCAAAAGTGCACGCCTCATAATTTTTTTTTA
>CAJQZM010018423.1:0-20489 GCA_907164665.1 Colias nastes | reverse complement strand
TTGAAAATTAAAACTCGGCTAGGCTTTCGATAGAGCAATATAAATTTAAATTAGCTACGATCAAGCAATTTATTTTCGTAATACATACTGTGCAGTTTATAAAAAATGTACTTTATTCGTATTGTAGTAACTATAATTTTGGAACGGCAGAATTAAACAATTACAAATATTATGCTTTTAGCACCAGTGATAGAAATACCTACGTTGATAGGAAGTATTCGAAAGGAAATCGTGATTTATGCGACATATTTAAACGTGATATGATTATAAAATTCAACTCGCTATTCTAACTTAATTATCATCTACTTTTATACAATATCTACAAATCCCGTGAATCAATAACCGTTATTTCATTCGCTTCACATAAAATTAAATTTTAATAATTTTATAATCATTGCAATAAATTTAGGACTAGCTCGAAATTACTTAAAGGACGAAACTATATCTATCGTATTTAGGGAGACATAATTTTTGTACAAAAATATCTAAAACGTAAATAATTTTAACAAGGACTCTAGTCGAAGAACAGCACAGGAAGGGTCCTACTTAATTAATACCTCTTTTGTACAAATCCATAGAAACTGTCACACTACAAGGAAAGTCTTAAAGGACATATCACTATTATCGAAGAAGGCTGAGGCCGTCGTTAGAAATAGGCCGTGAGGAATATAACTAATAAATGCTCATGAATTCGAACAGGTTTATGGCACTCGACCATTATAGTCCAAGCTCGCACCTCATGATAAAGGTATTTCAGCTGATAAACGATGTCTAGAGGAGGCTCTTGTGCCGCACGTTCCACAAGTATTGTTACTGTAGCCGGAGTCTGAACCGAAGGAGGAATCTCCGCTTGGCGGTTTCGGAGAAGCTCTTGGCCCTCTCCAGCAAGCTATCCCGGGTAGTTCACCACCAGGCCAGGCACCACCGGCACTCATAGGCATCGGACCAGCCGGCCTTGCGCCCACCGTACCAACTTGAGGATACAGTCGTAACAAAGCATCTAGAAGTACTCCTTCATGGAACTCTGATGGATCCGGCGGGTGTACGTGTCTTGGAATCCTGTGCGCCCGCCGTCTTTCTAGACTCTTCGGTCGTCGATCCAACCGATGTTGTCTTGGCCGATGGGGCAAGGACTGTGGAGGCGGTCGTGAACACGTTCGACAGGGCAGCACGTCACCAACCAGACTTAGCTCGTCTTCCGCGAAATGATCGTCGCTGTGCACTGAGTCATCAGATCTGTGAGGGAGCTCTTCATAGACTGGTGCATTGCATGCGTTTCCACATGGGTTACCACCTCGCCATGACCCGCCTGTACCGCAGACGAACACGCGCCCTTGGCAGTTCGGTCGTTTCGTTTCTACCATCTGTAAATGAAAAGGAACATGTTAATACGATTATTCAAATATTATGTAGAACATAACAACTTTTATAGAATTTAAAGTATAAAGTTACTTTTTTTTTAAACTTTAATTCAGTTATTCACACAAAGTGTTACTTTGCTTAACTGAAACTGAAAACAAACTACTTAGATGATTAATTTATGTGTATACATACGAAGAAATACTTCAAATAATTTAATTATACAATTTTTTGAACTGTAACTACGTCTTCAACTGTTGCGAAACCTTTTATCAATCATAAATACGATATGAAAATAATATTCAACAATATCAGGATATTCGCGAAAAGAACATTGTCCATAACAAAAACTACTATAATATAGGTATAGTCTATCAAGATTAATATTTACCTCAAGCTGGGGTTCTATGTCAGGCCTTTGCGGTAAGGGTGGTCTCCGAGGCAGGTCCTGCAGATCCTCGTACAACGGTGCTGGTGGAGGAACTCGTCTCTGCGACCCTGAACTTTGACTTGGCGCTGTTGACTTTGAAGGCAACAGATTGGTGACTTTTCTTTTGTGCCTGTTGACAAAATTGTTCTAATTAGTAAAGTAAACAATGAACTTAAAAAAAATCTTTGGGTAGGTATAATCTTGTTAGTGTGTTTCTGTTATAATTGTGTGAATAGATTTTTAAGATGTAGAGTTTTTAGTGTGTTGTATGTAATTAGAGAGATAACGAGATTCAATATATTTCCTGTCAAATTTTTCTTCCAATCTCTGCTAAAAAGTATTTATACTAATTCTACAAACACATGAGTAAATTATATTCATTATACGAATGTTTCCGCTTATATTTTGTTCTATTTCACACAAATCTTTGATCAAAAGCATACGAGTACAGCAATTACAACTTTCACAATACAACTTGATATTAAACTATAATAATTATACACGATATATCAACAGGATGGTAACCATTAAAGAAATTAATGCATAGATACAATATGTCCATCCTACGCATTCGCAGACAAACATATTGTAATTACAAAAGTAATGTTTGTTGTAGGTATGATTGTTTTCTGAACGGAAATGTATTAAGGCGCCTGTCGCCCATGATTAGTCTGTGGTTTATAATAATTTCATGATAAACAATAGGTTTAAAGATTTGAAGAACTTGTCAGTTAATTAGCATACTTATTTGATGTAGATTTTAAAGTCTGTAGATGTTCATATAATACAGATTTATCAGGTGTATCTATGCAAGATTTCCCCACTAAAAAAAAAAAAAAAAAAAAGGTGATTGCTTAAAACATGACATTTTTTGATCAAATACATTAAAGGTACTAGGTCAAATGAAACATTGAGTAATTGGACTACATATGTAACTTTATATTATGATGCTTTAAATACAATTATATTGGAGTAAGTAGCTAAATAACTCTCAAAATACCTTATATTATGGCAAAAAATATCAATTTTGAATACGGTAGTTTCTTAAAAGAGTACGTACAAGAAATAATTAATTGGTGTTTGGCCTATCCACAATAGATATTGAAATACACAGTAACATTACGATCAAGTCAGATATAGATTAATTATAAATGACGTACTATGTAATAGATATAAAGCTCATCTCTCTTGCCCATATCTCTGAATAATTTGCTTTGTGATACATTCGATAATTTATCTAAATCTTATCAATTTGTTATCAGTTTGTTTTATTTATTTTATAGATAACTTCCGGAGCAAGATGACCACCCACCGATTTTGGAGACTGTTGATATAATATTATAGCCCCTTGTGGGAAATGAACCTGATGATTTATTTAACTGGTTTTATTATGTTTATTAGAAATCTATTATTTTTTAGTCTAAGATACATACTTCCTTCAAAATTCAGTTCAGTTACTGAATTAAATAATCACTACAACACAAAGAGAATTAGGTAAAATCCTTTGCGAATTTTAATGAGGTAGGTATAAGATATGTAAACAAGTAAAATCTTTTGTGCCTTTGATTAATATTTTAAATAGTCCGCAACAATCAAAACGAAAAATTGATATCTATTCCTTTCTAACTAAAGTGATTGTCTATCTTGCATCTAATTTTTTAAGATAAACTTAACATTTTTCAATGAAGCTACAATCTCGCTCGAACTTTTATCTGATTTGAAAAATTATGGCCGTTCATTTGTAATGCAATAGAAATTTTGAACATAAGATTGATCGTAACGAACGTAAATAAAACGCTACACACTATGTTGTTTACTTTTGAAATGTCTTTTCATTGATGGTTTAAATTATTGTATATTTCTTTGTAATTATATCGAAATAATCTTTCAATAGACTGTCATTTGTAAATTATGACAATTGATAGAATCGATAATTATTGGGTGGAGCCATTAATTAAGACAAGAAGAAGAAGAAGTATAATCGATAAAAAATAGGAGCTACGTTATGTCAACCCGAAAAAAAGTATTTTCAGAAACATAATATACTTATATTACATATACTTTATTACTTCACTTTTATAATGAAAGTCAAAAAAATAAATCACTACAAAAAATGAAATCCACTCTGACGGGTGGAATCTAACAAAAAATACTTGGTGTTAAATTACTTATACCCATCAAATCCAATTAAATCGTTGAATCTTCAATTTGTTGCGCCCGTTAGCGAGTGTAATCAGACGTAAATATTACATGCAAACATTATACGTCAAATCGTCGACACCGCAGTCGATATCGAGTTTCTCGATAACCGGTGCATCACTAATCAGGTGGACGTGTATGGAATTGATTGGCGGGAGGCGGTATCGATAGTGATGGGCGACGGTGCACGATGTTTTGATAATTGCCGGTTTTTTGGGTATTGGGGTGGAAATATGTAGTTAAAAAAAAAAATAGTTATAATGTGCCGTTTTTGAAGGTGTTTTTAGAACTTAGTTCAAACACGAAATTATAACAATATTGTACCTACATTCTTTTTTCTAATATTAAACGATTATTTAAACTTAATAATGCTCTTATTTGGACGGTTTTTTTATAGTGAAAGCTGTAAAGTACAGTTAAATTATTTTCAATTATTACAAAACAAAATTAAAACATTAGATTTGGATTTTAGCTGATAAGGAATTCTAGTTCCTAAAAATAATGCGTTAAACGTAGCGTGTGATTGACTCTATCTCCATCATTAAGATTGTCCGTACTTCCTTAAAATACTCGTCTAATAAAACCTTAACTTACCAGTTTAATAATAAATGAATATTCACAGTTATTAGCTATAATTACATGCTACAAATCATCATCGGTGGTCTAATTAAATGACCACATCTGTAACGGACCAGCGGTCACGTGATCGGCGCCTTATTATGGTATGGACTTAATCATGATTCGAAAAAAATTCTCAAATTTTCATAGTAAAAAAGACTAACTGAAAAATCAACATATTCTTCACAAATTAAACTTACTTAGATTTGCACTTTCATAACTACAGATAACCTGCCTATTAAAATATTTCGGTACCATATTAATGGACACAATCATAATACATTTAAATTCTCTACCTGTTTTAAAAAAATAGTCAAATATAGACTACATTGGATTTACCTACCTACTTACTAAGATTTGAAATACCTTTTAAATAACATCATTGTCTCATTGTACCAATTACCTATAATCTATATGTATGTGATTATTTGATATATTTGTGATATTAGTTGCACACTAGATATTATAAATACCTATTAAAATACATAACTTCGAAATATTTTACATAACAATCGTCATCTATCTTCTTATATTCTAGGTATTACAGGTATTACGTCAACAATAAAGTAGTTAAATACAATAGGTATTACCTAATATTATCTAATCTGTGGTATTACGTCAACTTATAATATAGGAATGTAAAATACATAGATCACATTACAGAATTTCGTGGTTGAAGCGAGTGAAACCCGATGCTAGTTATTAGTATAACTATGCTGTGTTTTACCGTGTGGTATAATTATTAAACGAATATTAGAGATATTTGTATGTTTGTTATGATTTAAATCAAAAATAAGTCGACTGATGTTAAAAATCTTTTATCTTTAGAAGTACATGTTCACTGACTCTTTATTTTTTATCTGGTACCAGATGAACCCGAGCAAAGTCAGAAAAAACAGCTAGTAGGTATATACTGCTTTCAGCTAGGTATATTTTTGATTCTAATTTCTGTCTGTTTGTTGCAATTTCAACATCTAAAGGGTCGAAATATAGGTCAATGTGTACATAGTAATTTCGCGAGTGAAACCGCGCGCCCGCCTAGTATTATCATAATTATCTTATCCCTATAAAATAAAAACAATCCTATTTATACACCAAAGTAATTGTAAGTGTATTCCGTTTCGCGGTTTTCCACGCTAGAGTAGTTTATCAATGTCAACTTGAGGGACAGATTTGTAAAAGCTGTTTAAACCATTACTATGTGCCGTGAAATGGAGCGTATCGCTTTCTTTTATAAAGATATTGTTCTATCTATCTTTATAAAAGATTCCATATCTATTTTACGATTGTGACGAATTAGGTAATGGTTATGCGATATCGTATTTATTTAAAAACAGTGATTTACGAATTTTTACAATATTTTATATATAAATACATTGAAATAAATTGTAGATTTAATAGGATGAATGTTGGTTTCTCAATAATGCAAACGGATTTGCATGAAATTTGTAAATGAAGTAGGCACACAAATGAAATCGTGTAAACAAACAATGCATTCACATTTAAATATTTATCATCGAAGTGAATCGCTTTTATTTGCTTTATTTTATAGAAATTACTGTAATGTTCACCGTGTCTATAGCATAGAATATATTATATAGGTACTCTATCTATAGACCCGAACGACTTCTTTAAAACTATTAATAATAAATTATAATATATTAACTACTATTTCCAATCTTTAGTTTTTTTAATACAAGTAAAAGCGAAAGTTTATGATGATTGTTAGACGTTTGTAAATCTTTCACGCAAAAACTGCTCAACATATCAGGCTGACATTTAGCTTAGAGATAGTTAATAATCTGAATTAGGACCTAATCTATTTATCCAGAAACCACCAGAAAAGCCGAATGAATAACCTAGTAAGAGATAGTGTCATGTTTCTATTATAATAATATTAGAGTAACCGGGTGAACCAATTTCAACAGGATTATAATGGGTCTTAAATTATGTTGAAGTTTTGTTCAAACTACTTAAGCGAAGTTTTGGTCCTTTGTGTGTATTTGATTTGAAAACATATTATATGTATCTAGTCATATCTACTAATGTATAGGAAATGATGAAAAAAAGATATGACGAAAAGCATAGGTAACAAGTAACAACTTCATAAAACATAATTAAGTAGAAAAAAAATTGTTAATCGAAGTGAAGTTTTTAAATTATTACGTCACTATAAACTTACACTTAACTTTAAAATTTAACAAGTTTAATATCTACGTCACTAATCATTTCTTTCATTTGGGGGCTCTGAAGCTACAAGTGAGTCCAAAACTATGCTACAATAAATATTTCTTTATACATATGAGTTTTTTTACTAAGTATTTTAACCACTATATACGTAAATAAATGCATATAATATACGTTAGATTTCACACATTATCCATAGATTCAAGTGCACAGTCGGTTAAATCGCCTGAACATAATCCAAGATTGATCTTCCCGGTGCAAGTCGGAGTTAATTTATTAACACTATAAAAAGACGAATAATTTTGCAATATAGAAGTGATATATTATTGACTGTAGGATAAGATAGTTCTTGTATTGTAATATATGGATTTTTTTAGAGTTCAAGATATGGCAGTTTATTCGTAAATTCAATATTAATGAGGACATATTTGCATTAAGATACATTTGCAAGATAGATTTGTCCGTTTTCAATGAAAAATATAAAAAGCTAGGCGTGTCACAATTTTTACACACAATTTTTTATGGTATGGTAAAAACTGGAATTCAATGTTAGTTAATATACAAAAACTTGTATGCCTAGATGTTCGGTGAGATTTTAGGTGTATTGACACTAGTTTCAATGGAAACACGTCATTATCTTAAGTGATCCATATTTCCGCTTATGAGACCACACTTAAATCGGTAAATTCAATTTTGAAGCTACTATGCCACAGAACATACAATCTATTCTATTATATTATAAAGCTGAAGAGTTTGTTTCTTTGTTTGAACGCGCTAATCTCAGGAACTACTGGCTAGTATCTAATCTGTGCTACTGGTCCCATTTGAAAAATTATTTCGGTGTTAGATAGCCTATTTTATCGAGGAAGGCTATAAGGCTATATATCATTACGATAAGACCAACAGGAGCGGAGCAATGCGGGTGAAACCGCAGGACACATCTAATATAATATATTTTCGTAATAAAACTATATTTATAGACTAGAAACTCGTCAGCCGTGTGTAAAGTTTCTGCATAGAATTGGCATATCCTAGTCTTACTTCGTGGCAGTGAATTTTAAACTTTCTTTAATATTTCTTTACATTGATAATATGCGAAACTCGAAGTAATACGACTATTATAATGTATTGAAAACGTTGTTACGTGATGAAAATCGGAAAGAAGGTACCTAAAACTTTACAGATAGATATAGGAATGTCAAATTATAAAAAAAAAATGTTACTGGATATAATACGTTAATGACAAGAAACGTCTGATAAATTTAAAAATATATCACTTGTAGATATTTGATATTTAGTTTTATAGCATTTTTAAAATGCTTTATAAATGAGTATTTTTTTCTATTCTTTAAAAAATATACCTATATTATTCGCTACACAATTATATGTATAAAAAATTGGCAATCATTAATAAATCATGCAAAAAATAACTATTACACTAATGACTAACCTATAATAATTGAAACATAACATTATAATCATCACTACATAATATAAAACAAAGTCGCTTTCTCTGTCCTTATGTCCCTATGTCCCTTTGTATGCTTAAATCTTTAAAACTACGCAACGGATTTTGATGCGGTTTTTTTTAATAGATAGAGTGATTCAAGAGGAAGGTTTTAGTATATAATTTATTAGGTTTTAGACAAAGCGGGCGAAGCCGCGGGCGGTAAGCTAGTAAATTATATATTGCAATAGTAAATTATCTGTTTTGTTTACTACAAAGCAGGAAATCTAAATTGAAACTTATAATCTCTATTCAAAGCATAAATCAAAACTGAAATATTATGCTTAAGATAGTAACTTAGAGATTTATTGCCCACGCAATATTATATCTTAATAAACTTACATTACTTAACAACTTGTTTACAAGACTATATAACTTAGTTAAGTTGACTTAGTGTTTGCAGCAATTTAATTAAGTTGCAAAATGGCCATTTTATTGGAAGGAATTACTTATACAATTTCACAGATCGTTGCATTGATAAAAGGACCAATATATAGGTATTTAAAAATATATGAGCATGTTCAAGTTATTTTATGTGTAACACTCATTGACTTACATTTTAAAACGTTATTTATAATTTTAACTAACAGATAAACTAAACAAAACATGTCTAGAAGTTTTGTAACAGGCCATTATAATTCTATTTTCAAGCAAAACCCGCAAAATCAATCTATCTTATTTCACCAAAGTTTCACTTAAACAGGTTTCAGAAGTACGTAAGTAGTAAAGTAGTACCTAACTACCAAATATTAACCAGATCCTTACTATTTAAGAAAATAAATGGGAAAGTAACTCTGTCTATCTGTCTATTCTTCACGGTATAATCCATTTAACCGATTTGGATAAAATTTAGTAGAGATATAGGTAGAGACGTGAGACAGGATATAGGTTTTATTCCGAAAATCCCACGGGAATAGGAACTATGCGGGTTTTCCTGTGACTGCGCGGGCGAAGCTAGAGGAAAGCTAGTATTATATAAGTCTAGCCTATAAGCTCAACTTTATTTCAGAACTAACTATCGTTAAAAGTAAAATTATTACAATCGTGCCTTGTGAAACTGTTCCAGTAACATTTTAACATTATCGTTATGCAACGGAATTATTGCAATAGTTAAGAACAAGAGCATGCAATTCTATTGTTTGTTACGAACATACGAGTGTTGAGATTATCGAATAATTTGTAAAAATTACTTCTTATCATATTTATTTATATTATAGGTAATTTCCTTTGCTCGAAGGTACCTTCTTAGAGCAAAAGGTTTTCATTTTCATGAAGGTAAATTTTAATAAACTACACTTAGTTACCTACGTTATGCACTGTGTATGTTCCTAGTCATTTTGCTGTTAAACGAAGTTATTTTAATGTAGTAGTGAGTAGTATTTAAACATATTTTTTAGTTACAGTTTGTTATATTCTTTTTTTCCAAAATCATAATCGACTAAAGCCGGCTACTCACGTAACTGCCCCAGGGGCAATATTAGAACAAACTCGGGGCAATTTCAGTTGTTCTTTAAATTGCTTGCCTATACACATTATCTACAATTAAGGAGCCAATTAAGGGTGCAATTCCAATATTGCCCCTGCTGCAGGTAGGTGAGTAGCCGGCTTAAGGATACGTACAACTTTTTGCACGAACCCACCCATATTTGATACAAAACATTTATTATAACAGAGTCACGCTTCGCTCGCCTTTCTCATCGCCGTGGATCACGCCATGCGTAAAATTTTACTATTCAAATCATTGCTAGCGAATTGAGATATCATGCAAATACGTCATTGTATGTAGATTAGCCGTAATAAGGGCTTATAGAAAGTATATGAGACAATGGGCTTAATAAAGACATTATCATTTTAGTATTAGATAGGGGTTTCGCTTTGTACATTGGTTTAGTTAAAGGTTACTTTCAGGATGTATAACATAAGTATAAACTTTAAACAGCCGATGTTTTTATATATTCATTTTTTAGGTTATCGTAAGTAACAATTGAGGTAATTAATACTTTGAGTAACTAATCTTTAATAAAAATTTAAATTCCTACTTACCTTCTATTATTATAGTGACCTATTGAACTGAAACTTCTTGAATTGATGACTTTTATAAAAAATTGCCTTGTATGAATACAAAAATTCTATAGTTAAAATAAAACTCCTTAAACATTTCTCTCCGTACATTTTTTACTCACCATACAAATTTCAAGCACCCTAACGATTCAGATCTACGAATTAAAAGGTCTCACCTGGGGACTAAGAAGGGCCTCTCCGTGAGACAAAAGGTCTTGAGTAGTCCATTTTATAGGCCTTCAAGAGCTATGCGGGTTTAAGAAACCCGGCTGGATGCTTATCGATTTTGTTTTTAACCCATTTCTAATGATTGGTCCTTGAGTAGGTTTTAGTGTTTGGATTGGGGTTATTTTTGTTATTGAATATAGTTTATATTCTTTTGTTTAATAATTTGTATGAAAAATTTATATGGGATTAAAAACTACAGCAATTACAAAAAAAGCAAAATACACGGTTTTACTTGCCGATAGTTCAATTAGTTGAGCAGACAGACATAATCTCTGCTCATGATTTATTCCGCATTCTTATGTCATATTATATCTTCAAGTTCCTCTCTATTTAACTATCCCCCTCTCAAACAAAAAATGATTCACACCATCAATTTGTCCACTTATGTACCGTCCTACGAAACTAAATTACAGGCTATGAGGAAAATGCTATAAAACATCTGCTAGACAGGTGAATGAAGACAATGTGTCAGGGTGCAAAAAACCGTTGAATATTCATACTTTGTACTAGACTTGCGCACACGCAGGCCCGCCCTCGCATGCTATTGGTCCGCTGTTTTGATATCCGCCAATCACAGGCCAGCGGCGGAGAGTGTGTAATTTTGGCATAATTAGTCACGCGTTGTAACATCGAGATGCTATTTTCATAGTATTTTATAGAAAATACAGTTCGTGGACTGAAATGGTAGGTGGGTGTATAATTTTAAAGTAATTTTCGAGGAGTTGTTTCGGCTAGAAATGTTGTGACTTGTGACTTGTGAGTCAATGTTGTACTAGCATTAAATATTTCGTTCAGACATCAGTTTTAGGTAAAATGATTTCTGGTTATTATGAGGTTCATTATATCATATTCTAATTCTAAAGTATTCAATGGAAAAATAATTATGATAGTTATAGGTGACCTGCAAAATAGTATTATATTTATTAGATTCTTAAATATTAGATACGATTACATGGAACATATTGACCTTAAGCGAAAACATATAAAAATGTCTCGTAAAAGTAGAAACTAAGTTCGTCAATTTTGCTAAAAATCAGTCGCTAACGTAATTCTTTTTAGGGAATAAACTTTTATTAGATATAAAAATAACCTTTTTTATTAAGACTTACAAATATCGATAGAAATATTGTGTTACAATATTTTTATATTGCGTAACTTCGTTTGTTAGGAAATTGTATTGGAAAAGAAAATACCTACAGTTACAGAATTTCTTAGAACCTACTTAGATACAATATGATTAGGAAACAACATTATTTTGAAGTACTTATTAATGTAGGTACCTATGTCTATTTTCACTAAGAAACGGATGTATTATCATTGGTTATCATCACAAGAATAACGAGCACACGTGTTAGAAGTGAAACTTCTTTGTCAAGATTCAAAGATACCAAAATCGTCGCCTTACTCCATGACGTGACGGTATTGCCATGACATTGAAATTTTACAATTCGTCGCCTTACTCCATGACTCCGTCACGACATTGAAATTTTACTCTCAACGCGCCTAAACAAGTTTCACTTAATTATTCATATCTTTCAAATTAAACTTAATAATAATGTAATTCCTACACTCATCTCAATCCATCAGAAGATTGGAAACAATCGATATTATTTTACCCAAACGAACTGAGATAAAAACGGAATTCCCAAAATAGACCGCAGCATCCGTGTTTACGGATTGACAAGGCATGATTTATGAATGATAAACACAATATGAGAGCGTATTGTGAAACCAAAATACATTTCTTTCGAAGTTGGGTAAATATTAATGCTGCTGTTGAAATCATAATATGACACATGCTGTGATGTTAACGTGAAGAACTAAAGCCTTGTATCCACTTGAGCATGCTCGGGCGAATGAGCCGCTCATTCGCCTGAGCATGCTCAGGGGAACAAAATGAATGTTTTGGTCGAACGAGCCAAAGCTGTGCTCAGGCTGCTCAGTATGCTTTTTTACATCGTCTACACTAATGCTTAATGTTTCACTGATATCACGCCAAGCATCTTCTTTTTTTATGCGATTATAGTATTCTTCGTATGTACTATCCCATAACACCCTCTTTGATTCACATGCATCAATTAATGTGAAACAAGTCTCGTTATCCCACAAGCCACTCATTTTTCAAATAGGTAACAGAAAAAGTACTAAACTAAACTAAACTAAAACTAAACTAAACTTGGGGAATTCGACGCGCTCGCCTCAAACACTTCAAACACCTCAACAACCGTCCACACTGAGCGCCGAGCGAATACTGAGCGCCTTTGAGCACGGACAAAAACCGACAGCTGCCGGCTCGCCCTGAGCACGCTCGGATTTGCTCGGGCCGAGCGTGCTCAGGCATGCTCAGGCGTCTCCACTTGAGCGGCTCGGCCAAATGAGCCGCTCATTCGTCCGAGCATGCTCAAGTGGATACAAGGCTTAATTCGTTAGAAAGGAGTCATTTCCTTTAAGCTATACATTTGAACGAATTTTGAAAGTGTATTTTATCATGTCATTATATTTATCTTCCCTTTACCGTTAGCTACTATTAAGTATTCTGTGCCTTTACCAACGCTATAATTTACTTTTTTTTCTAGCAAACTTAATCAAAATGATTCAAGGAGATTTTATTGAAACCTTGTTGAAACTCATTAAAAGGAAAATAAAACCTGGAGTGATTGAGTTTAATATTTACCCTTCTTAATTCTATTTGAGTTAAAAAAATATCCTAAACTTACCTATACAAAAATATATATTCCAATTACTACAGCCCACCCAACATACACTTTCAACAACATATACAACAAACCACCCCATATTAGATACTCGGAAGTGCTTTCTTAAAGCTCTATAACATTCAAGAAAAGTTCTACTATTAACAACTATTCCCTATGAATACGTCGTGCGCGAAATCCAATTATTTCAAACCGTTTCACATTAACTCGCCTTATTAAAGGGATATTCTTAAATACCAATATAATATATCAGACCTTTATATTCGATTGTCAAACGTGGAGACGTGTGTATTGTGACTGTGGCAGGTATAATTAACTTTATGTGTTTGGTACAAGTTGAAGGAGGAAGCGGGTAAATAATTATGAAGATATTTAATAGGAAGGTACTTGTAATTAATACGAGTTACTAGGAAAAGCTTAATTTTGTAGAATATTCAGATGTCATATTAACGCCACATTAATAAATGTAAAAAAATTGTTACTTCAAGTAAGATTAAATTAACTAATGGTATATTTTAGAAGTAACGGAGATCTTTTCGTTTCGCACAAATTCATGATCTTTAAATAAAAATAATAATATTATAACTGAAAGGTTAGTAAAGTTTACAATTACAGTTTATTATTACTTAAAGACTATTAGATAATATGATATTCTTGTAGAACAGTAGGAATTTAAGATTTTTAAACATTTCAAATTGCTTAAGAACTAGATATTGATGGCAATATCTTAGTACGTAAAATCTAAAAGTCCTCATCTCAACCATTTCCTGCTTCTTCCTTAGAACTATATAAAATAAAAGAAAAAAACCATAACCGATTAAAGTTTATCACTTGTACCAATCGCGCCCTCAAAAAGATTAAATCTCGCATAGGTGACAGCTACTCTAATCAACTTTCGGGCCATTGCCTCCAAGTGACGACTGCTTTAAGACCCCGTTTAAAACCATCTTATACAGGTGTAAAAGCTTATTATGAGCTTTATTCCATTTGATGTAAGGTGGTAAATGCTTTGTGTAAAATGTTCAGGATTGTTAGGTTTAAATCAGTAATCTCTTCTTGTTTACTATGGGGATAATAATAGATAGATTTATAGAGTTCTTTTTTATTTTAGATGAAGGTACAATTTTGATAATAAAAGTAGATTGGTCAATTTATGATCTGCTAGATCGAGGATGCAATTTCATGGTATTTATTTTATTTCTAAAATTTTGTCTGATAACTTTTAAAAATTCGAAAATGTTACAAAAAGTTCTATGCAAGCAGAGCCGGAGAGCAAAGCAGCTTAATACTACGATTACTAGTTGTACCGTGTGGTTTCACCCACGGGCAAAATCTAGTGTTTCTGACAATATACCTTTATGATAGCATTAAAACGATTTAAACCTATATGACCGTAAAGTTTTATCCAGATTCCTCTAGTTGTTTTTCGTTAACAATCATACATACACTCACAAACTTACGCATTTACAATTAGGGTATAAAAAAATTACATTACAATAGCACAATATACAGATACAACCAGTAGGGAAACGTAGGGTATTCTTATATTCTGTCAATAATTGTCATATAAATATACCCTTATACGATTCTCGTAAACACGCTTGCTTGTGTGCGTGAGCAATTTCGAACGTTTGTATGAAGTTTCCCTACTGGTTGTATCTGTATATTGCGTTAGTAGGGAATAAAAAGAAACTTACTTCCAAACCAAAATGGCGCCGATGAAAATGCCAAGAACCAGTACTATTGAGCAGAGCGCGATCACAGCAGACGTCTGTAAAGATGGCCCGCTGTGGTTGTATGCGTCTATCTTCTGGAATAAAGAAGGAAATACTTTAATATATAAGTGTAATTATATTTTAAGTAGTGGTAGTATGTGGGCGTTTAACAGGGAAAACTATAAATAACATCGTTGAAGATGAATGCAACAAAAAAACTTTTCTTGAAACATTTAATCGACATTTCAAACGAAAGAGTCGATTTCAGTTCTTTAAATAATTATATTATGACTTTAATGTATTTAAATAAGAAAATATGAGTATTACCTACAAGCCGGTATGTAGGTACATAATGGCTATGACAAAAGACCCTTTTTAAAACACATAAGATCACTAAAAGTAATTTTAAACTGTCACGCAATACGTAACCCGCCATTTCAACAATACCAATACAAGGTGTTCTTATATTAATTGCATTGTATCCTCACGCAACGGATAGACATTAAATGATGCATGTAATGTTTGGAAAGGGTCTTAAATAATTGCTTTATTAGATGTGTAACGCATTTGGCCAAAACTGTTAAACTTGCGGTTTACTAATGGTAGTTAGTCACGACATTCTTAATATTTTTTTCTTCTTTCTTGCAGGAGTCAAATGACTTGACAATTAGATGAACACTGTTTGTATTATTCGAAGGTAAATTATGTATTTTGAAGTGTTTTATTACAATACCTGAAAATATACGTGTTGAATGGAATAGTCAGTCAAATATAGGTAAGTGTGGATAGGTATATATCTATGAAAATGTGTAATATAATTTTTCCTGACTGTATGCTCTTACAGGCTACATTTTTTACCCGAGAAACGAGATACACCATAATACATGAGCGAAACAAACAAACAGAAAAAACGTAAAAGTAGGTGTTATTATTAAATATTATAATTGTGATCACCCTACATAGTACATTAATTAACTACCTAGGAATTAACGTAGGTATACTTAACTTAGCGGGCTTCAGTTTTATCAATAAAACTTACAAAGATGCATTTGCCAAGAAATTCAATCTATTATTTATTTGACATATGGTTTTTATTACCGTTCCGCCAGCTGTTATGATAATATCAAAATGAAACATAACTTTATTGTATTTACAATGGCCGATAAAGGGACAAGGGGCGTTAAGGGGGGCTAGAATACGTTCAATAACTTTGATAAAACAATTTTGTAGAATGTTTTACGACGCAAAAAATGAAATTCCCTGTTTGTATTAGTCTGTAGGTATTAGTTTTCAGTAAAACCTAATATCAATTAAGAAATTGATCGTATTTGATTGTAATGTTTTTGGTTCTCATTAAAACATAATATTTATTAAGAAATTATGAACTACTTTATTATTCTAATCCAATTGATATTTTATGAAAATTTCAATTGATATTATATTATGTATGATTATATTCAAGTATGTAAGTAACTAAATTTTAATATTATCAAAATTTAATTCTTTTCTATACTAGTAGTTCTTTTCTATAATAGGGTTATAGTTTAATGGGAAAAATACTTTACTACATGTATCTATTGTCCCTAGTTAATAACTGCCAAATAAAGAAACTTGCCAAAACTCTTTTAGCAACTAAGACATTATATCAAACCTCAAACTTTTTCTAATAATTACGATGAATTTACGGTATGGGACCCAGGTAAGTTAAATTTTAATATTCCCAATTTCATCCCTTAGGCAATCAATGATGCGTGTAATATATTTTTTGTTCGAGGGTTGATTATTGACCCAAATTGCTTCTGCATCTGACCGAGAGTGAATCGTTTGGTTTTTTTGTCTGTATTATAATGTATGATATTTCAAACTTTGTGTTAGATATTTTCAATAAATTAATAATACCTACTAGATATAGACTAAATGCTAAAATATAATAATATCTTGATTTAAATATGAATAAAGTGTGTGAACTCTAAGTACACAAAAATTACATGATATAATCCGTTGTGATGTGAAAGATAGACAAACAAACACGCTTTCGCATTTCTAATATTAATTACTTTACGACATATTCTTAGGTCTACCAAAATGCACAAAAACTGAATCGAAATCGGTCAAGCCGTTTCAGACTAGTTTCATTACAAACACTGTGAAATTTTGTTTACCTACACATGATAATAATGCAAGGGGAGGCTATGCTAATAATTTTAATAAGGGGTGGATATGATAAGGGGAAATAGAAAACAAAATATAAATGAATGTGGGCGTGATGCAGATAAAAATAATTGCATGTACGTTTGTTAGTAATTGCTTGAATTGATGGCAATTAAATAAAAACCTATTTTTATATAGTGCGGTTGAAAACTATTATTCTGTTGTATGTGTATGAGAAATTAAAAATATAAATGCACGTGCTATTAATTCCCGTTTTGTTATTTTTATTAATTAAAAAGTTATATAGAGTAATAATTGAAGAAAGAATAACCTACCTATGGAACATATACATAATAGAAAATAGGATTCGTTCTTAATTCAGGTAACATATAGTGAAAATACTTTCATGTGGATTTCAAAATGAACCATAAACAGCAGTCCAAACGGCTGATTCATTTATGATGAAAATATTCACCTACATGGATGATATTATGAAGTACTAAGAAAACTACGCAGCAGATAAAAAATATCTAGACAAATTTTATCAAAGCTCTTTATTCGCGGGTAATAGGTTCCGTAAATGTGCCTCGAATAGTGAAACCGCGAATGAAGGAAGCGCGAATAAAGAGCTGTGACTGTAGGTATGCATAAATTAGTAGCAAGTTACTAGGTACATACAGGTATAATCTATATAAACAAAAATTAATCTTAAAACATAAAAAAATACCAATATCTTATCAACTCTCTAAGGACTTTAACAAAAACTCGAAGTGACCTCGAAACCTCAACAGTTACATAACTTCAATATTTCAGAATCGGTATCCTTCGGTCATCGGATAAGCTTCTTATAAAAACAGGGCCGGATTTGAGAACGAATGACGACGGCGCCATTTCTGGGGCGCAAAAATGCATAACGCAACAGAACATCTAATCGTTTGATTGAACGAGATGCATTTTATACATAGATATAAATGTTGGAATCGCTAAATAGGAATATAGCGCTTGTCTTTTACAGCAGCCAACTTCGTTCGTGAGATATTTAGATTTATTACAAACTCTATAATGTCCCCGTTGTATTACAAAGTCACTAAAACAGCGCCGGTAGATTTAAGAAATGAAGTCGACAATTATCGGCTTAATAATTCGCTTAATATCACTACTTATTAGAAATATTTTACTGCTTTGACAATATACCTACATGCGAGCTGCGAGACATATTATGTTGCTAAATGTAAAAAAAAATACTAAATATTTTTTGAATACCTACATGCGAATTAAGGAGTTAATGGTTTAAAAATTGTAAATATTATTTGGTAAATGGAAATTAAATGAATCCAAGGGCGCCAAGAATTTTCGCCTCAATGCGTACCTACTACGGCCGGCGTATAAAAACAAAGATAAGATCTTGCTCAAGGGGTCTATTTGTCAAATGTCGAAGGATTTCTGGGGACATCCGTCATCGGAACATATCTCCCGATCTGAGGTTTTAATATTGGTATGTTTGATTGATTATGATTTGATAGTTTAAATGTAGTTTGGGATGAGATTTGGTAGAAATTTTTTGTTACTTATTTGAGTTAGTTTTTTATAATCATGTAATCATGATCAATTATTAGTCCTAGAAAAAACAAAATTGAATACATAATACAATTTGTGTGTATAGTGAATAGTGTGTTGTTTCAAATGTTATGAAAGTTTCCGTATGCATTTATTCACATGCCAATGATTTTAACGTAAAAATGCATGGCTGTTATGTGACTACTTACTTGATTGATAACAAGTCTGGTTTTTCCTTATCCAGTAAAGCGTGAACAATACTTGAATGACAAAAATTCATGTAATTTCTTATTTCTTATAGAGTTAAACGTGAACTAAACTAGATCATGTATGAACTAGATCATGTATGAATTAAATGGATCAAAATACAGAGTGCACAAAATATCGAAAAACCTAAAATTGACTGAATAAATTTCAAATTCCACTAACAGTATGGCCACCCCACGTCAATCTATGACCGGTAGCGATTAGTCAATGCACCCTCTTTAATTAATAAAGTCTAAGAAAAAGAATTGAATAAGGTTTTTAATTAATTCCCGGCATCCTCTTTGCGGTGCTTTTCATAAATTATGATCATCTTTTCCCCTAAATTTTTAAAGGCCGTATTAGAATTTTTACAATTTGCGGATAAAAGGCGTTTTGCATAATGGATTCTTTAAACTTGTTTTTCTTAAATTAACGAAACAGGACGTTTTTGTGTAAATTGGAATTTGTGTAATTTAAATAAATAATACTGGGCCATGATTTGTACTGTGTAATTTGGGAGAATATTTATTTGTATGCGTAATTAATGAGTTTTGCAACTCAACTTGAGTCTTAATATACCTACCTAAGTTAAACAAAAATCATATTTTTAAAAATAGAAAAACATTGTTTAGTTACTTACTACTTACCTGCTTCATAGTACCTACAATACGGCTTGAAAGAAACTTACATTTTTGAGTCTTTTTCATTTCATCATCTATTTTGAACTGTCTTTTCTTCCTTTTGGAAACTCATGAACTCGAATACTTTCATAAAAACATAGCCAAATGTAAAGTATGATTACCTACCTACTTGTATAACAATTAACCGCGCCCATACAAGCAAAATGCACCGCATCATATTATCACGAAAGCCCAATTCAAAAATGCACTAGTGTGATATTTTTCCTATTGTTTTTAAAATGTTAATACAAAACGCCCACCTCCAATTTAACAGCAAATAAAAACTACAAGCACCCATGTCATCTAAGAATACATTAATGAGACCAAACAGGCAGTTTGTTTGTTTGTCCGTCTAATTGTTAGGAATGATACAGCATTATGTATAATATATTATGCACATACTTTATGCTATGTAGCATTTGAATGAGTCATTATGTATTCACTTGGCATCTGCTCTCTATAGATTATTCATGTATTTTTTTAGGTTAAAATAAACGAAAAATCTTGAGAAAATAATACAATGACGGTCGTTAGTTTGATTTTTAAAGCACTTGGAAAATATACTGGTTTATGAATAAATATTCATATCTACGTATACATATATTTGAAACTACGTAAAAATTGAAGCATTCATTTTACTCCAGTCAGTCAAGACATTCAATTCACAATAATTCCAAAAGTTTTCAAACTTGGGTCAAGTGAATGGTACATTGGGACGACAATAAATCTCATTTTGCAACCTTGTCCGCAGTCCGGAACTGCAATTAAATTATTTTTTGCTGTATTGTCATGAAAAAAATTCCAAAAGTTCTGCAAACTTGGGGAAGTTTTCGATAT
>CAJQZM010018422.1:0-12448 GCA_907164665.1 Colias nastes | reverse complement strand
TACTTTGTTATATTTGTGTCTTTATCTATTTGTTTTCTTAATATAAGTATTCGATCTATTATTAACTTTAAGAAAACATTGAAATATATGAAAATAAACATGTCAATAAGGGGTCAGTTATTATGATTATATTGTCCGTCCGCGGCGTTGAAAAGATCAACACTCGAGCTTGAACTTTGAACCGTAAGTAAGCTGGGCAGATATTCGGCACGTCATCGCGCAGAAGTAATCCACTTAGGATTAGTCAACAAGGAGGGCTCGCGACAAGCTGTTAGCAAGCAACTCATAAAAGGCGTCGACGGTATTGTTCGCAGTTGTATTAGGCTTTAATCCTGTCGCGAGCCGCGAGCACTCGTTAGCTTGATTGTTCTGTCGCACCAGATGGTCGCCGTAATCCGAGCCGGCACAGGCTGCCCGCACCTCCCGCCCTCCCCGCGCCCGCGCCGCCCCGCCCCCGCGCCCTCCTCTACGAAAATATAGCCTCTTTGTGTATGTTGCATCTGCAGGTAAATTATGCGCTAAAATTGGGCCGTACGTTACTGAGAACGTGCCCCTTTCATATGAATGCAATTGCAATGAATTATACGTGAAAACGTATTGTTATCAGCGCAGCTTTCTTGTGTCATTCTTTATTCAGGAGCGTGAAAATATTTTGCTTTGTACATTCAACTTTGGTGTTAGTTTAAAAAGCATTGTCGAGTATAAACAAATTAACTTGAATTATGCGACAGCACAAAACTGTTTTTATCAAAATAGTAAAAATAATATTTGTTTTGATTTTTTAGGGTTTAACGAACTCACTTTGAAATATTTTATCGCTTATCAATATTTATATAAGTTGTGTATTTTAAAACAATGAAAGTACACAAAACTGTTTAATATTACTTCAAAATGCAAAGTACGTTATTTTCTAATGCCAGAGTCACGACCACTCGTAATAATACAGTGAACGCGCAATCGTAAAGAATTCATATATCATAGTTAACACAGATTCACGAAAACTGGAAAATAGTAGCAAGAATAGCACACAGCGGACTATTACCGGTAATGTTTGCTCACCAATCATGTAGCATTCCTAACCCATAGTGTTTGTTCAGAAAGCTTTTGTACACACAGTTTGAAAGTGCAATGCTCCAGCGATTAGTGAAACGGAGGCGGATGATCTAGTTACAGTACAGTCACTGTCATTAACATCTAATTAACATATCCAAACATCGCTCACATTTAAGTAAAGGTTAGGCTTGACACACACTGGGCAGTTCACGTGACACGTGAGTAAGCTTCTGTTTCTGTCGTGTCGTACGTCTACTATGTATTTGATTGGTTCGAGTATTGTAAATACCGCTTAACAATAGATTACATAATATATTTTCTACGTGTAGTTCAATACTGAAGCTAATTGAAGCATAGCAAGAAACATTATAATATGATTTAACGTAATATCGTAAATATTTTCTTATTGAAAAAAACCTTTGTTTTCTTTAAAATTAATGAATTCAATTAGATTTATTTACTACAAGCATTTAAAAACCTTTCAGATAAAAACAGCTTTTTATTTGTATGAAAACATCATAGCGAGTTTAATCAGATGTTTATCATAGTGAGTTTCAGAAATGAAACTTTCATAAACAAATTCGTAACAGTAAAACGTGAAACAGAACAACGATTTGTCAAGGAAAAAACTGAACACACATTTAGCCGCAATAGCCTGTCCGCACATAAGATGCATGTCACGCAGAGCGTCACGTCTGTGTAATATGTGTCGAGCTTTATCCAATCCGCTGCGGAATAGTGGCTTTTGGCCACTCGAAGCGCAATTATTGTACTTTGGCTATTGTCCGCACAAACATAGCTGTTTGTTGAGCAAACGTTAGCGAGCGAGCAACCAGATTAGCTCTTTGTTGACGGTTTGGCTTTAAAAATTATCCATTCGACTCTCTGTTTTGTCTTTCACTTTAGAGTGGACTGAGTACTAAGTTACGGGGTAATATTTGGTGCGGTAATTGGGAACTTGGTCAATTTATATTTGCGAAAATAAAAACACATATTTAACGTAATTGTGTATAATTTTAAAGTCATTATAAACAACATAATATAATATTATTATTTCAACTAGTAAATTACAACATTGAAATTTCCACATGTAATTAGAAGAATATAAATGATGTAAAAAAAGATAATAGGTAAGCTACCTATTATCTTTTTTACTCATTATGTGCCGTTCGTAATTACTAATTAAACATCTCTTTTAATCTTTCATTCTTTAGTGTATAATTTTATCATTATTATTTTTTAATTAAATATTTCACGAAGACTTTGATAAAGAACTCCTTTGAATAATAAACGAAGGCTGGCGTGCATTATTTTACTTCTCTTCGTAGTTATTACTTATTATGCATAAGAAAAGATGCAAAAGTTACATATTTCACAATAAGATAGGGAAACCTTTTACGCTGTTTAATAGAATAACTAAATGAGCTCTCAAGCTTACTTATGAGCTTTTTTAAGTTTTATAATGTAGAATAAGGTTGTGAATATAGAAATTATTATTGATCAATTTAATTACACGGAGATAATAGAAAACATAAAACTCGTATTGAAGTGGAAAATTTTTCTACAAACGAATTAAATTTGCTTACTTGCCAACCCACGGCTATATTGCGTGGACAATTCTAAAACTTACTACTTACACAAAAACTGTTATTGTTTTAAGTTACAACTTTATTATAGTTGGACATTGCGCGTTTATATCGATTTATTCTATAAACGTCTAGAATTATTTTGATCCACTATAAATAATTTTCACGGTGATTAAAATGACCTTTTCAGGCAATTTTCTGTCTCCTTGGATACAGTATTGGATTTTACTCGGGCATCTATGTTTTCAAAATAAATACCTATTTCTGAACGATGTCACCGAGTGTTTTCTAATTGCTATAATTTCATCAGGTATAAATGTAAAAGAAACAATAAGATTTTATCTTATATATAAAATTCTCGTGTCACAATGTTAGTCTGCATACTCCTCCGAAACGGCTTGACCGATTCTCATGAAATTTTCTGTGCATATCGGGTAAGTCTGAGAATCGGTCAACATCTATTTTTCATATGTACCACGGGCGAAGCCGGGGCGGGCCGCTAGTATGTTTATATAAATAAAGACATACAAATGCTTAAAAATATATATAATCTATACGATAACAATCATAAAATATTTGAAAAACACATCTCCCTAATTACAATATCTAAAAAGTTCAATCTAAATTCGCTTATATTTTTAGAAAGTTATAATTTCTAAGATCTTCGTCGATACAAGTCCCGCGAAGTTAATCTTGTTAAAAGTTGCCGAATTTTGTTTAGCATAAAAGGAAAGTTAAGAATATGTTACATTCAATTAACGAAGTTGTGATATTTTTCTTCTTTAATATTGTAAATATTCTTACAACTTCCTACTAATAATATTATAAATGCGAAAGTTTGTGAGGATGTGTGTGTGTGTGTGTGTTTTTTACTCTTTCACGCAAATACTACTGAACCGATTACAATGAAATTTAGCACACATATAGAGGGTAACTTGGATTAACACATAGGATAGGTTTCATCCCGGAAATCCCACGGGAACGGGAACTATGCGGGTTTTTCTTTCAAAACGCGGGCGAAGCCGCGGGCGGAAAGCTAGTATTGTTATATTATCGTACTCTGTTAACTTTTAGGAAAACACCTTTTTATTATATCTTTAATATTACGTATTTGAGAGTGGACAGTTTTCAAGTTAGACCCACTGAACCAAATTTAATGTTGAGGTCATATTTTGGAGGAGACATAAAACTAAAAAAGGGTGCAATGTGGGATACCTAAATTTTGTTTATCGCCTGAAAATGTAAGCAATGTACGGAAATATTGTGAATGTTGTACCTAGTAGGTATGATAGTAAAATTTGGTTCAATTAAATCTATTCCATTGTATTTTAATCATAAGAATTAATACATACTTATTATATCATTTTTAAGCTTTACTACTACATATTTTAATGATAACAACATTTAAATGATCTTTGATATAATATTTGTACACACCTATCCATAAAATCACCGCGTTATTTTACAACCGCAAAATAAATAGAAATCATTTCTCAACTCACTAAACCTTTTAGGAAATATGGCAACAATATTTTATATTGATGTGTAACGTGAAATGCTTCTATTTAAAGTGTTCTAAACCAGTTAGCGATTATGATACTATACACCATAATAAAAAAGTACCACAAAACCACGTAATAGACTCATTAAGGTCTTGTTACAGAATATACATAACTTTAATTATTTCCATCTCTATAGCTATCCGATGCAATTGCTTGAATTGTTTTTCCGAAAAAACATACACATTTGATTTATAACAAAACAGTAATTTCTGACACAACTTTTTGAAGAACTAGAGTTAAATATCGTCTGTGAAACATCGAAAATACTCTATCTTTATGTTTTATAGGTTATGTTTAAACCCTGCTCAAAAATTCATATAGTACTTAGGAGCAATATAAATGCTAAGTACCAAATTGGCCGTATCAAAGATAGCATTGTGTTGATAATACGTATATGGCCAGCGTTAGACACGCTGTAAGCTTTTGGTTCCGGTGCTCCACTCCTTAATATCGAATATGGTATATACTAGTCATCTGGTACATTAAATCTGTAGAGAATTTACGACTATTATGAACTACATTATTGTAAAACAAAATATTTTATACAAATCAAAGTTCAATTTTCGATTGTAAAACTTATTTGTCCCATTCCCGTCGATGCCCTATTCGTAACTCGGCAATTAATTATATATTTAATTCAAATTTTATTTTAAAACGATAAAGTCTCCCAAGCTTAATCCCACCGTAGAAGGGATAAATATCTTGCAAATGCTAATAGGAAGTAAAGACGACATAAAATTCATCTCAAATTCCATCCTCATTTTACGCAGATGAAATCGCGTGTACTGGAAGTATATATTACATTCCTTGCCTCGTTGATTCACGTTTTATCATAACATCGCACTCATCAAACCATAAATTAACCTTATTTATATGTCAATTATGAATGAAAACTGTCGTTCTTAGATAACCATCAGCCATTATATTTCGTTCCCTATATGGTCTTTGACATCAACATCAAACAGTTTTATCAATCAAAAACTACGGCTATCTTGAAATAAATAGTTCCATGCATAGACATTGATTAATTAAATAACCATAATAATTTCTGATAAGTAAATTAAAAACACAATTTCGTGAAGGAACGTTCAATACTACCCAAATATTAGTTTTCTTGAAGCTCCTTCACGAAATTTAAATATTAATTTGAAAAAATGTAACGTAGCTCTTAATGGATGAATTTTTAATGTAGCTGAAGTTCAGATTAATATATTTATTTCAAGCCGTAATGAAAAAGTCATACCTAAAATATTCTGTTTCTTAAAAAATCTGGGATCAAAATTCCCTTGGCAATTGCTATATTTTCTTCAGATCTGCAATTCGTCATGTCCCGTATCTTAACGAGCATCGTAATGACACGTTCTAATCTCACCGTGTGGCTCACCCATCAAGGAAAGTCACGCCAAACTAAATCTTATTAGAAGAGCATAACAGCTAATTTACCAAGCACAAGAGATGCTGAACGAAGGTAATCTCTTTGAATAATACTCTTACTGTTTTCAGCTATAAAATAGGGTTTCTTATTTCAATATTAGAGAATTTATAAAAATGTGTACGGAAAAGTTTACTTATTGCCCGCGGCTACTGAATGAAAAATTAATATCAATTTTTTCCTTTAAATTGAAATCGAACGTATTATAATTTTCAGGGTAACCAGAATTGACCTCATTTAAACAAACATACTATGTTCAGTTAGATGTGATTAAAAAAATCCAAAGTATTAGTTACAACTTAGATTTATTCCAGAGGTCAGAAACTGAGTAGAAACAAACTCAGTATTTTCCTAAAAGTAATATAATCTTACTTCTTTGTAAATATACTAATATTAAGCCAGCATTAAAATAATAGAAGAAAAACAGATTACAAAATATGTAAATAGCATTCACGTGCAGATCCCTTCGTAAAATAGATATTGGCAAGTTTTTGACAGGTTTCATTTGGAATGACATTTAAGGGTGGGTTTTGTAATACAACCTGAATATGCCAGCAATTCAATTATAATGGAATGATTTTAGCTGTTTAATTGACGGAACATCCTGAAACATGACTCCAATATTGTGTTACTCATTGATACTGCATAATATTGGTCGTTGATTGTATCGATAAGGATACAAAAATTGTGAAATGCTTTGCACAATATCATTTCTGTATCTATGACTTTCGGTCTGTTTAAACTTTCAGGACTTTACCTTTTTATGAATTTGCGTCTAGACATTTGGCACCCTTTAAATCATAATATTTATAGGATAGAGGCTTTAAAATATGTTTTTTAGCATTGAAATTAATATTAATATATAAGTAAAAAATTAATCACGTATACTCATGTAAGTAGTCAGGTTACAATACTTTATTATAGCACGGTTACCAGATGCCCCATTTACTAGCTCGCACATTTGCCAAGACAATGAACTAAGTCCACTTATTAGTCTTGCTCACTTAAATGGGGCACATTATACGTTGAGCACCTGTCATACATCTAATTATATAATCTAGCGCGTGCGACGTGTGAAATTTTGTTTCCTACTGCGGGGTGCTTGTGGCGAGCCGTGATCGCGCATCAGGTTACGAATAATTGAGTGGCACCCTCACTCGGGCCATGTTAAGTGTGCCTCTTAATTATACTATGTGAGAACCACTCCGTGTTTCGAGAGGGCTTTGTTTTGTTTACTAAACGACGATTTATATCTTTTGATATTTAGGCACTCGGGCGTTTGCGTGGGATTGTGATCAGGTGAATTATAATTTTTTCAGCGTTATGAAAAGGTTTTTAAAATCTTTCGTTATCGTCTTGTCCGATACGCTTTAATCAATTTGTATAATATCTGTCACGAGGGAATGTTTATTAGGGAAACCAACAAATGCTAAAGCACGGTTTAACTTAAAGCCAGTTAGTTTGTGAATGTTAATTCTTTACCACGTGGTAACAGAAATCAGCTGGTTAGTATAACGACTCTATAAATCTTCCCAAAACTGCACATCGTTGGCAATAGTCATAGTAGAGGAGCTTCCTAGAAGTAATTAATTTAAATTACAGGAAAAGCTTTTACAATTAAACGTGGCACTAATTGAGCATTTTCCCTTTGTAATGGCAAAATTAAACTTAACTTCAACAATTAGAAAAGCAATTATATATTTATTAGTGTATGTAATGTTTAAACACTATCTTATCACTTACTTATTTATATAAAAGCGTCCACCATTATAAAAGTATAAAAATAAAATATGTCACCATCCTAATATACCTACCACTGATATAACAACATAATATTTATTGCAATATGATACAATTTATTTTAAGAGTAAATGTTACCAAAAGCTCGGTATCTAATGCATAAAAAACAATGAAATTGTACGAGTATACGCGCATTATTCTACACATACGGACGGGCTACCTTCAAATTGAGATTATTATATTACAATCCCTGAGGGCAACCTTCTGTAGATATGCAAATATTGTTTTTTTATCAGAGATTTATTTATCCTAGGCTTTATGGCAGGTGTTTTTCTTTCATATACAAAACGGAGATTCTTTAAGGTACGTTAATAACATTTTTATTAAATACTTTTTTTTAAATTACTTTAACCGTACGTGTAAAAGTACAATAAAACTTGTATTCTTCAGTAGCCCTGAAAATTGTTGTGAACAATCTTTCAATGATACATTGTTGGATACGTTTTAATTCACCTTCGTATTACTTAATATAGTTACTACGTAACTAAGTAATAAGCGAGTACATACCTTATATGTACTATGTTTATTTTATTTCTATAGACACCATAACCATTAACCATACTCTACAAGCCAAATTAACAACAAAATAAGCCCCCATTCAGCCTTACACTCCAAACGTTTGGAACATTCTAAACAATGTCATTACCATTGTTACTTGTAAAGAACAAACGCTAAACGATCGTTGGACTCGCTAATTGAATCCTGATCCGTAACATGATGACTGAAGTCCCTCAGCGGAGCGCCGGCTTTGTGAGGATTAAGGCATTTCCCTCTTTTCATTACGTGCGCCCGTCGCAAACGCAGACCTGATATTAATAAATTAGCTTGTAACTTATACCATCATAGTCAAGTGCATACGGAATACTACTTTCTGCTAGATGATTTTATAATGACATTAACTTTTAATGCATCGATTTAGTTAGCTTGAATTCTTGTAGTACGCTGTTCATTTTATTAAATTACCTCAATAGTAATATTTAGGAAATTAATTAATTTTTTAAAATCAATAAATGGAAGCACTCTTGAAAATAGCACGTGCTAGAATATTTAATATATTGTCTTGAAGTTGTTAGTACCTATTCTTTAAAGAGGATTTAACCCTTTTCCAGTCATCGAGGGTCTTTCTTGAAAATAGCACGTGTTGGAATTATAATCTTCAGGCATTATAAAGTGGCAGTGTTTTTCTTTATAGAGGATTTAATTAACTCTTTACCCGTCATCGAAGGTCTTCCGACCTGTCGGCCTATGAAAGTGATACACAGTTTAGTATTCAGTAATGCACTTATATTTTACGCATACACCTGCAGTTTAGTATAGTTTTAAATCAAAATCAAGAATGAAAAATTCACTATACATTTTTTAAAGCATCTATTTTTGTCCGTAAATTTGTCCTTCACAGTTAATAAATCTTCTGATAAGGAGGACTAAGTAAGAAAGAAAGAAAGAACATTTATTTAACTCTACATTATTATGTACAAACATTATGTACAAAGTACTTTTCTATAATCGTAGTAGAGCAATTCCGAATACACCAACTGAAAAAACAAATAGAAAAAACTCTTTTGATTCGCGCAAACGTAATAAAAATATTCAAGCGTTAGTTATCTGTAGCGTGTTGGACAGGATTTGGTTAGATCGATCGAATTAATTGCAACCAGATTGTATCGTTTGTTAATGGAATTAATAAAAACCACACTATGTTCTGTGTATAAAGATTTGGATTAGATAATGTTTATTTATTATTTATTTATTTATTTAAAGACGCACCAACAGTAGCTCAATTTCTAACACAACATAGACATAGAACTTGTGCATAAAATCTTATGTTGTAATGTTACGGAATAATGATTTAATTTCATTAGTCGGTCTATTATGTTACACATTTTTCCTTAAAGGTATATTATTCTTTAGATATTTACAAAAAAAAATGAAAAAAATTCAAAGGTTTGATTAAATACCTAGTTTTGATTTTATTGTGAACTCTCTGTGAAGCTCTTAATTTCCATTAATACATAATAATAATATTATATTGTATTAATGTACATTAATTTTATTTCTTACTTCACTGGTACTATTCTGAATTTCTCTTCCTAAAAGAACTTTCCATACTTAGTAGAATCCTATAAATTTGCTTTCAAACTGCTTAAAATGTACTTGAGATGGGGAAATTTTTAGTTTCACTTCGTAGTCTAGGAAATTTTTAGTTTTTCAACGACCAATAAGATGTATAGGTTTTTACTCAACCACTCGAAAGAACTTGCCCTGGAAACGCAAATATTTGGTTTGAAAGTTACTTTAATTTTGTAAATTACGAAATAATAATATTGTACAAGGTTTCTCGGTGTTTTTGTTAAAACGCTGCCTGCATCCTGTGTGTCATACAATAATTATTTTTTGTATCGTTATTGTATCCACAAATATTATATGTTTACCATGTATATTTACTACTGTAATGGTGCAACTGTATCCATTCAATATTCATCCTTATCTTTAGTTAATGCTTTTTAGGGCTGATTTTTCAATCGTTGGTTAAAACTTATTCATCAAATAACGTATTAAACTACCATTTCAAAAATGTATTCTAATTGTCCGTATTTGATAGTTTACAGGTGACATTTTAAAATGTTCGTGTAATACTTTATTGGACGGATAAAATTTAACCAAGGATTGAAAAATCGGCCCTTAAATAACTATCGCTGTTAATATTTTCTTATTTTGTACCATAACATTTAACATTCCCTACATTCTTCACCATTATATTCATTCATGAATAATAAACAACTTTGTATATCATTGTCTCATTATCTCAAACATCTAAATGGTGTGTACATTCAACATTTATGTTTTACTTTAAGTCTATAAATAACTGTGTTTTACGAATCTTTACTACTGTATTTTTTAACGTTGTCCGTAAATACAAAATGAACACAGAAAATCGTTAAAATTAGATAAAGGGAATTGGACACCAATTAATTTGGAACAAATCTGATTAATCAACGATAGACAAAATTCCAAGTAAAAAATGTCACATTTAAATGAAAGAAACAGATATTTAACAATTAATTTTGCAGTAAAATTTTAGGTCTGTTATGAACGTGGTTGATAATATGAAAGAAAAATTCCGGTTATATTAGTTTGTTACTTATATTTTCTTCCGTCAACAAACAAGGCAAATTCGCTTGGTATGAAATTAAATTCTCAAGTATTCGTAGGTAGTGTAGGAAGTAATCGTTTCAGAGGAACAAACAAACTTCAAGGTACAACCTGAGCCTTAGTAGATATATTTAAACCTCCCAGAAAGCTAGCATCTCCACTAGCTAAATCAATAACAAAGTTGTTTTGAAACAATAAATGCAGTTCAAATCTCTCTCGATCGCTATCTATAAAAGGCAGAAAGAATTTTATTAATATCTAAACAAACACTTAGGCAGCTCATAAAAGCGCTTATTGCTTCAGAGTTTATAACGTAAATAAAATTGTGATTAAAACCGCAATAATTTTTATCCTTCATTTTATTGATACACTTTATAAAACGAATGGGTTGGCTTCGTAGTCAGCTCGTGCGTTCATATTTATGAGTTATGACGTCTCAGTTTCTGACGGGCTTACCTTTAATGATTAGCCTATTTGATAAATTAGATTGCACCATATGAGTTCAAATTCTAATAGTTATTTGAATAAATATCAAAAATGTTACTTTAATATCTGTCAAGATACCTGTGTATTTGTATCCGTTTGTGTCGTATTTTTTTAACTTATTATAAGATTTTCGTGATTTTTTATAAGTTTCGTATAATTAAGTTCTGCTATCAGCTTTAAGCTTGTTTTAAGGTTTTTGTTACAATTAATCTTTTTATGTTCATGAAATAACCCAAGAGTTTATTGCATAAACCCAGGCATGTGATACAGGTTAGCAATATGTTTGTAAAATTATTCAGCACATACAATAATATTCAGAAAATCGCGAAATCCACGAAATAATGTAAATTGAAAAATATAAAAATATAAATAACATATAAGAAGCTAACCGTATAAATCCTTATCTTAGCCTACTATGCATACCAATTTCATGAGTTAAATTACAGCGCTGTATTCGGTATCAAGTAGACAGTAATTTATCACTTAAAATGGCTGCGTCGCTCTGTAGGGACTGCAGTAAGTGCTACGTCCAAATATCGCTTACAATGCTTGTTTAGTGTTGTAATTTTGAGATTTGTTTATTATGCGCGTATTATGAATCACTACTCTGGGCTTGAACTGACTTTAAATCGGTTACACTGCAACATACAACAACAACCATAATATTTGGAGTCTATGCGGAGTAGGCCTGTTTTTATGGGGCGGTTAATCATTCAAGGAAACAGTATATTGCAATCATATTTACTTTTTTTATTCTTATGCCATAGAACAGGACAATCTAATTTATTTTACGGTACATGGTATACCGTGAAATAAACTTATAGTAGACAAATTATATAGTAAATTCAGGAAGAAGTGGGATTAAAAATTCGTTTCTCCTCACTGAAGCTCGCAAAAGACGGATAACTCTTTTGTTCGATATTGATCCTAACGTTTAAAGTACCTTTTTAACTTCTATACATAATTCTCAGCTCTTTCATAAAAAACTGGAAGATCAAATAACTTTTCTATAAAACGAGCATAAATCGTTCGTCGTATCCAATATTCTGTATAATCTTCTCTTTTCCATTTTCGCTATTGCTCGTACTTTTTGTGTTTGGACAACCGCGCGGGAATACAAAATGGACTCTATATAATATTCAGGGAATCGTAGTGCTAAAACCGAATGAAAAATATTTATTACTATAAGAAGTTTTCTATGCGAATGCATTTTCGACATTTTCTATATTGTGACTTCTACCATCAAGAAATTAGAATTACCAGAAGTAGACAAAATTTTAATGGACCACATGAATAGCATTCAAATAAAAAGAGAATCATCACAATCAGTTCACCCAGCCTGTTCTGAGGTAAAAATACGAATAAGTCGAATTGAG
>CAJQZM010018421.1:0-20852 GCA_907164665.1 Colias nastes | reverse complement strand
GTGGTTCATTTGACCCATATTTTTTTCCTATGCGGGCTTGTAGTCTATATCAACTATAAACCAAGTTCGCTTTACATAAATTACGTTAACTTGATACACATTTCTCCGTATATCATCGAGTTTAAGGGCAAAAAGTGAATTCCTTACATAGTTGTTTAGAGCCTCCTCCAGCCTTTCACGGTGTCCGCGTTACACCGTGTAAATTCTTCCGATTCAGTTTGACCATCTGTTTTTGTGGGAGCACGTGTTGTAATGCTATGTAAAAACATTTAAGGAATTTTTAAGGAAGGGCATTAAATTCCGCGGTGTACTTGGATTTAAAAATTTGAACTTTTAGAAGAGACGGGGCATTAAAGTCTTCGGTGTTTTACTTGTATTTAACATACTTCGAGCTTTTGTATGACATGTTGTTAAATTAACTTGATATTAATATGAGCAGCGTTAACTTATAGCACTTACAGTGTAATTTATAATTTTAAGATGTATAAATCTTAGGGACCCTCAACTCTTATTAAAAAATATTTATTCCACTAGATCGAAGCGCTTTTCTTTCGCTTTGAATCGTTAAAATATTAACCAATTTATTCAATATTTATTACCAGTTCGGAAATAAGCTCCTACAAAGCTTCATTCCTTTTCTGGGGCAGCAATTATTATTTTAAACTTACTGGTCTAATCAATATTGCATTCATTAATTTAAATAAGTCAAATCACAAAACACGTGTTTGTTACAGAATCTTAGTAGATTGCATAATTTACGGTACAATAATATAGAAATAAAATATTAACACATATGAATATTAGTATATTCCATGACAAGAAATTATTTAATAGATATTATAGGTAATGCTTTTCTGCGCACGGCAATCGCGGCTGCGTCCTTCTCTTGTCTCTTTGCTAACAACCGTGATGATAAATTTTACACTTTTATTTATTTTAAACTTCACTCTGGGATTCCCTAAACCATTATAGATTATTTATATTGTGGTAATATTGGTTACTTTGGTTATTAGCTATGTATTGGAATGAAAATTTCTGCGCCTGTGGATTTGAGTTGGCAATGTTGCAAGTTCATAGTTAACGCATAACGCTTTACACTTTTGTTTTGGCTTTATTACTTAATTATTTTATTATAATTATTATATATTTGTATAAACCTAAAATTGAAATAATATTAAAGCTTTTAAAAACTCATTGGGTCGATATATAGATCTATTTTTATTTTAATTTAGAATAATACTTTAGGAGCTTTTTGTTACACTTTTAATGTAAATTTTTCATTATTTGTACTTTTTTAAAATCAATAATCGTTTTCTTATTTACACAGAATATACTGTTTCTCTGCAAATAATTTCTAATTTAATTACGAAAAATTTTTGTATGCAGCCCTTTTCAGGCTTATAACTTTCTCGATGTGGATATAATGTGAAAGCCTCTTTTACTTGTTCTTTTTCACAACTTCAAGAAAAGTAGATCTACTAAGTAAGTTAATATAAAATTAAATAACCTTAAAACTATCCGAAAATAACCTTAACAATGCAAAGCTCATCATCGATATAAAATGCGATAAGACTATTGAGCCAATCATAGCGATCCCTCAGAATATTTCGTAATAACATTTCTGTACACATGTACCAAGGAATAATCATTTCTTAGCAGTTACAATAGACATGATTACTTGATAACATGATAATTCTGTCAAAGGTACGCGCAGTTTGACATAATGACGACTGGAGTATTTTATCTCGATCAACGGACAGACAAAATGTACCGAGATATAGATATCGGATCTACGCTTCGTTTCTGTAATTGTGATTTGGAGTTGCTTGTTAGAAAACTTTAGAACGAACTCTACGGTAAAGTATGCTCTTTAAATTGCGCTTGTTTTTATGTTTACAAGAGGAAATCAGGGAGGATATTGTAGTTATTTTATTTATCTGACATCTGAGATTTTAAAGATAACGGTATAGTGAAAATCTATACTAATATTATAAAGCTGAAGAGTTTGTTTGTTTG
This sequence comes from Colias nastes, assembly GCA_907164665.1. NCBI lineage: Eukaryota > Metazoa > Arthropoda > Insecta > Lepidoptera > Pieridae > Colias > Colias nastes. Next base: position 18,836 of record CAJQZM010018421.1, on the reverse strand, counting down.
TGCACTAATCTCAGGAACTACTAGTCCTATTTGAAAAATTCTTTCGGTCTATCTAATAGCCCATTTATCGAGGAAGGCTATATATCATTACGCTAAGACCAAGAGGAGGGGTGAAACCGCGAAGCGCAGCTAGTATTAAATAATAGAGAGCGGAAAAGCTTTTCTTATTTGCTTAAATTAATCACTAAATTATTCCTAACAGCTTCACTGTGATCGCCTTTTCATTGTATATTACATTACACACATTGTATATTAATTAATATACAATATTTCAAATACGACAAATTAAAAAAAATGCACTAGGAACGAGAAGAGTGTTTAATTTTTTAAATATAAAATTATAAAAGCTCTATTCAATGTTCACTTCACTGTTTTTTTACGTTTTCCTCCGACTATTCAATAATTTCATGTCATAATATACTAATTAGATATATTTGTATAGTCACAATGTGTACTTATATATTTTCGTACAAGGCTAACAATTACATAACACGCCAAGTCACACGAGATCGGTACATGTGTGCTAATTTGTCACTTATTTCTATTATCAGCTGAATTGCAAGCGCTGTGACGTCACAAGTTTGCTTTAAACATATGTTATTATATTAAACACTTTTTAGCTATATCTTAGAATGGAAAAAACTTCTTTTTAGGCGGTGTTAAATGCGTTGAAATTGTAGGTATATTCCCGGCGAATTTGAAGAGAAAATAATTTAACAAAACTGTAAACATTTGTTATTGTCACGATATGTTTTATATATAAGGTTTTTTGTGTTTATTACGTTATAATTTCTAAACCATTGTTAACTTCTTAACTCGAGTAACTAATAATATGTTGTATGAATATTTTTTCAGTAGTGGCAAGGTTAGACTTTAATATAAGTTCAGTTTAAGCTACCTATGCTATTAACTTTAAAAAGGATGTGATTGGAAATTATGTCCACAATTTGTTAGAAGCATTCAAACTCAAACTCAAACATTTATATTATATTCAATTAGACATCTTCTAGAAGCAGTTTTGAATCGTCATAACATCTTTTAACATTTACCACCGATTCGGAAAACAGTTTTCCATTTTTTTATATAAACTTGAACTGAGTTCCTATAAGATTACGCACTAAACGACATTATTATTTCATTGTTACATAGAGCTATTGCAAACTCATTTATATTTAAATAATTTGCATAAAATGTTCACAGCGCGGCCAAGTTATGAGAACTGTATCTTACGTTTGTGTAATTATAATAGCTTTTGAATAATTAATTACGCGTTGTTGATTGAAAACATTGTAAGCAAGACTTAATGCAGTTTCGAAGTAACGAGATATTACGTGGCTATAGACAGATTAAAGAATTAATATAATAGAATGGGACTAGTTCGTTAGTACTTCATAAATATGTAGCAGAATTTCTATTAAGTTTGTGTGTGTTTTATATTGATCGATAATTTAAGGGTATCGGGTGGCGAAATTTGATTGTTTCTTTCATGATTTTATTTCTTCAAGTTTGTTATTAATATCTGAATCTGAAGTAAAAATCCGGGAGGTTAGTGCGCGTTTAGAATCTGATATTGAGGAAGAAAATATGATTATATAAAATCAATAGAACTTTTTAGTAATATGCCAGAAAAGGTTTCTGATGTACAGGGTAACTTTTCATGAAATAAATTGACGGAGACTTAGTAATGTTACCACACCAATTAATAAATAATTAATTAACCTTAATAAAGCTTTCTTCGCTTTCTCTATTTGGACTTTTGCGATATTTCGGAAAATAAGTACTTTTTGTACTATAAAGTAGAGCAAACAAGCAATATTCTAATAAGAAACTTTCAAACAGTAGAATTCAATTGATGTTATTTTTAATAATGAAAACTTTATTAGTTAAAGTGTACAATAAATACTATTTATATTTTATAATAATACAATAATATTAAAAAGAAAATAAGAAAACAAATATAAAAATCATTTGAAAGGATTGCATAGGTAATGTTTTGTAAAAAAGTAGATAACTCACAACAGTATTATATTGTTATAAAAATACTAATAAATAAAAATCTAATAAAGCATTAAGAAAAAATAATTAAAAAATCTTACCTTAAAAACATTTTGACAACACTAATATTCCTTCAACAATAAAGTTCTCACATAAATGTCAGTTCATAACGATAAACTAAAAAATTAAAAATAAATAAACACGACCACACAGTCCGAACGATCAAGACTTAATGATTGCTCAATAAGGACGAGCCTTTTCATAAAAACTCACAAAATTAATGTCATATTCGAACCATAAAAATAACCATAAACAGCACGTGTCCGACATAATTTAACACCTATGCCTCACAGAGCGTTAGAAAAAAAAACTATTTTGAATTTCGAACCCCTAATGATAACGCGTCAATTTATGCGTAAGCTTTTTATTGGAATGAGATTAAGGACCGATACTAAAGCTCCGATACTTCCGTGCGCGAGCGCATCAGGACAACGACTATAAAAAGGCTTCGTAGTAAACCTCTCTTTCCCGCGCGCATTTTTCTTTTTTTCATCAAAAACGCGCCCGTGCTTGTGACCGGTCGGCACAAAGCCAATTTAAAAAACTTTAAACAGTTTTGCCCTGTCATCAAATACAAGTATCTTTTTTTAGGGAAAACTTTCCGATTATGAACAACTTTATTTTGGGGTTTGTCAACCGCGTGTGACAAAGACGGCTAGTGTTCTCGCGTTTTTCCGCTCGTTACCGAGGGAAAGAAATAGAATGAGTTATTTTCTGACGGCATCGCTTTAAATTAATGAGTCTGAGAGAGATGTAAGTAATGTAATTACTGGAGGTTTGCGTAAAGGAGACGGTATAATGATCGAACGTACGGACAGTTATTGATAACGTAATGTGCTTTTATTTGCGAGAGATTTGCTGTAGCGTGTGATGCATGGTTAAAGTTAGAGTTAATTGTATTTTAATGAGACGGTTTTGAGGCGACGTTGGGAGTGATGAGTTACGACGTTTTGTATCCGAGGCAGTTGTTATATGGCAGGTGTTTTAATTGCAGTGTGAATGTGTACTTGTGGTTGTAATGTGATCACTATGTATGTGCACATCGATTTCTATATAGTGTAAGACTTTGTTGGCTAAGAAAGCAAATATAGTGTTTATAATATTTTATAAGTACTCATGAATAAATAAATATATTTTATTATACCATAACGTAATAGGAATACTTTTTATAATGTCTTAGCATATTATATTCTGATGTAGATATGGAAGCTAAATTGCTTATTTTATTATAATTTGTCGCTATATTTTGTTCAAAATTGGTTACAGATGATAAAAAATTACTGCCTTATTTCTTTGAATAGGTTTTCTTCATCATTGATCTAATTATTTACCTCAAACGATCGATTATACGATCAAGTTATTTGTTTATATAATGACTTTAGAAGGCCAACTTTAAGTAAATTTAATACTTATAAAGTTGCATATTTTAATTTTTAAGGAATCTATTTAATAATCTCAACCGATGTCATACGTATTCCCTTAACTCGTCGATGATATTCCCGTTTATCTCATTATGAGTAAAAAAATGCAACGCCGAGGCGCCTTTGTCCCTAATACATCGAATTTGATAAAGGTAAAAATAAAACGTACTAAATAAAGGCTCGTCGCCTGCAGGCAGCTACCGTGTTACCCGAGATAAACACGGTAATCACGCTCATCTTCCTAAACAACTTTGCTGTCCATCTTCCAATTTATACTGTGGCTTTTATTAAAAGATGGATAAATAGCGCATGTCATTGTGATCATGTTGTCAAGGGATTGAAATGGAAGAAGTTAGGAACTTTGCTAAGCTTTTGTAAACTATAATTGTACAAAAGCGTAAGAATTTGTCATAGGTATATGAATTTTCTTGCGTTGAATGTGGTTGAGGTCTAGGTTCTATGGTCAATGCTTTAAAAAGCTCTTATTAATTTATTAGAAGATTTGAAACGCTTTATGAGCGACGACACAAGTTCTTGTGACATAATGGAAAGTTTGAATATGTTTTAGATTAGAAGTATTTTGTATTACGATCAGAAGTGGTAAGTTCTTTCACAATACCAAAGATTTGTATATTTTTACTATGTAAGTGTACCGAATAAGTGTAGAGACGGCTCTAATTAAGTAAATTTAATACCAAATTTCTGTTATGGAGTTATCTATGGAGAAAATTTTAATTTAATTGATAATAATTTATGGAATGAGCTTTGGCTCTATAAAAAAATACTTCAATACTATTCGCTTTGTATATGATGATTTGTTTTTAACATTTATCATCCACATTTCACCAAAAAGCAAACAATCATGCTCTGAAACCTCTTCAGAAACCCATTAGTACCAAAGCTTCCATGCTCGATATTCACCCATAGTGTGACAAATAAGAAATAAAGTTTTCGTGCCTATTTATTTATACTTTATTTCGCATATCATATGATGATTCGTTTATGATTTCTTTTAACATTTATTTCCACACTTCACCAATCATGAAAAAATCAGACAAGAACCCTTTCAGAAACACATAAGAAATGAAGCTTGTGCTTTGTGACTTAAATTCGCTAAGTACCTAAAAGTGCAAAGCTCAACTGCTATAAAATATAATGAAACTATAATTAACCACAATGTTCCGTTACCAGTCGGCATTACCACTACAAGGATAAAGGGATAAAGGTCTTTCCGATTTCGGTGGTATCAAAGCTCGTCGCGGTGACGTCCGGGCGTCGCGGGTCATTAGCTGCCTGATCACGTGTCCCTAAACATTGCCACGTGCGATCTGCACCCTTATACAGGGTGTGGTTTTCATTTGATTAAGAAATTAATGAAGTTACAATTGATAATGGGATATTTCCTTGATAGTATGTAGAGTCAAATAAAGTACCTACACAACTCAATTTGATACTGTATAGTTATAAATTGTTACGGATTTATTTTTAATACAAACCCATTGATAAGGTATTTGAGCATGTACATTGTACTACACTCGATGAATTAAATATGTTGAACATATTGCAATTTTAAGCAAAGATCCATATATATAGGTACCTACCGTAAGAACTTGTAATCTATTGGAATATTTTAATTCAATGGATATTTTTAATTATTACAATTGATGAAATTAAAACATATGGTTCGCTTATTTAAATTTTTGTCATTAAAAATATTCTTTCTAAACTATTTATTTAGCGATCTTCTTTAAAACAATAAAAAGGAACTAAACCTAAGCTTATTTGCAATTCTCTAATCGATTCAGCACCTATCATAAGCCATACACAAACGTAATCATCCAAAATATTTTAATCCATCATTTCAACCAAATCAATTAACATCGCAATTATAATCAACCTCTATCTCGTACAAACGTCGTATTTAGTAGTAACCACTACCAGCAGGGAGGTCCAGTAAAGGTGCCGGCGTGACTTACAAAATCACGTACCACCCTAATGTAAACAATAGACAAAGGACCCGACAGATTATTAGGCTAGCCGATGCTTATCGTTGTGCGTACTGAGAAACGGTTGGGTGCTCTCGTTTCGAATTTTTTGACTAAATACGTTTGGATGATTGTATCTGAATGGTTCTTGGCCAGGGCTGAAAGCTTTCACGATGAATGTGGTCTCTGAAAGTTATCTTACAGGCGAACAGGTGATATAAGAAAGAAGAAAAGCTGTTTTATTGCCGCTCTAGTTATATTCTAATAAACTACACCTATGTAGCAGATTTATTATATAGCTTTCCTCGTTGAATGGACTTTGCATCACAAACATAATTTTTCAATGCGAAACAGTACTTTCTGAGATTAGCACGTTTAAAAATCAATAAAAGAAACTGATTATTCAGTGACATAATATTATTAAGATGTCTATTTGAGGACCTGATTTGCATATTAGTTAAATCTTTACATACTATGTGTAAATCGTACCTTAAATTGAAAAAAAAAAAAAATAAAAGCATAAAGTTTAAAGTTAAAGCTCTACATTTTACTTAGTAAGCAATCGTATATAAACACGGTCACGGGTCAAGTTTGCACTGGAAAAAAACAGGCAGGCTGCACAACTATTTTAACCCTTAATTATCCCATATGTCCTTGACCCCTGGTTCCACCTGTCCCGAACTTGACCTCGGGAGGCTAATCAACGAAATCGCGGGCGGGCGCTCTCCCGTGATTTAATGCCCTCGCTAATTATGGCTTGTTCAAATTGTACCTTTCTCACGGATACTCCGGGCAGGTGGCACCAGCGTTTAGTGGCATCTTGAAAGTCAAAACGACGTTTAGTCTCATCGTAAATTGTATGGTTTACAATATAGTTATATCTCAAGAACGTTTCATTTGCCAACTTGTAAAAAATTTAAACAAGATAAACAGATTATTAAATGAATCTTGAATTGATACATTGTACATAATAATGTCCTTAACATTATGTTTTGTTTTATTTTCTAATTTGTAAATTGTTAAATGACAATCGTGTTTGTTAAATGACAATCATGTTTTATGTTCGAGTTTTCGAAAATATCCAAAACATATTTACATTTTTAATATTATGGTGGAAATTGCAAAAAAAAGATCAGTATAAATTGTCTGTGGGAATTAAAATTGTAAACTGACACCTATACTTACACTACTATTTATTTACTCTTGTGCTTACGCTTTGTTTTCAATCGTAACTATTGATTAATCCCAGTTTAACCAATTGTGAAGCCTGGCCAAGATGCGATTGAACCAGACTGTACCTTACTGCATTCGCTATACTTATTCCGTCTGCTCTAACCTGTTACTCGACCAACCTTAACTATACATCCCTCCCTTTCCCCCATATTTAATTTATTATAAGTTTATCTCTGTCTGCAATCTCGGGTCAGACCAACATATTACCGTAATGGTACTTAAACACATATTTAAGTAAAGATTCTTTTTACTAAAAAGTTTCGTATGTTCATTCGTCGATTACAGTCCAGTGCGATGTTGGACGTGAATTACTGGATTTGCATTTATAGGCTTCTGTTAACGATACTGGATTTAAAAATACTGCTGTATATTAAGAATGAAGAAATTTGTATGCATGTAAATTCTGATGAATCCTTTTCTTATTATTTTTCATAAAAATGATTTAATTGATTTGTATGTAATTTTATATTCTACTTATATTTCATCTGTGTCAAAAATATGAACGTGAAGAACATCAGGGACTGATAAACAATAAACTTAAATTTTGTAATAATATAAAAAAGAACAGGAACGGAACAGGAATACGAAACATGTGTATATTTAAGATTAATATAATATTTTTCAATTAATAAAAAAAATTATTATTTTTTGAAGAGATTACTTTACTTAATGTTTAAACTGTGGACAGCCTTCCATGTCGTCAACGTGAGCGTAAACTGAAAATGAAGAGAAAGAATTGATGTAAGCAACTATTTGATGCATTGCATACGTGTCTTGCGACTCTACATTATTAATTATTATTTATATTATAATATAAGTAACAAAAATATTAAAGTTGTGTCAGTTATCTTTACGTATTCAACTTAACACTAAAGTACCTTCATTAAAAAGAAAAATAACCCTAAAAAAAACCTGAATTTAATTGTATGACAACTTTAATGTTGTGCACGTGAATAAAATGCCTGGAAGAGATCACTCTTAAGTGATATGGCCGTCTTCTGTGCTGGACTAGTTATAAGTTTTAATTGTAAGGATTATTTGTATGCCAGCACAATAAAGTGTAAATAAATAAATAAATAAAATTAACCAAGTAGAAAAAAAAAGTCAGATTAAACTGAAATAGTCTGGTTAACAATAATTCACCTTGATTAGTATCACACGCGAATTCCAATAAATCACACAGATCGAGGAACGTTCTGGTCTCCTCGCCCATTCTTCCGCAAATCGGTATCGTGTCGTGGATACACGTGTCCGCCAGATTGCAGAATTGGTCCACTTTGTTCTGGAAATTGTATTTTTTTATATGAATTATGTTATGGAAATTATAGGTATTTTTGGTAGTCCGTTTAAAGTTGTTGATTGACTTTTGGAAGCTTTAGTTTTGTTTACTTGATAGGGGAAAATAATGTAAAAAACTAATAAAAGGGAATAGATTTTTATATGTGTGTTCGTTACGATTTAATTCGAAAAGTACATGATAGATGTAAAAAATATTTTATCATTAGAAAGCTTTATTTATTTTATAGCCATTACTAAATATATAAATAAGAGAAGGCTAAATGTCGTTACCTATCTAAAATGAGATATGACTCATATGAAAATAAGACTTTTAACCGCTTCACAGAACAAAAATCACCACTTTACCATTATATCTTATCTGATAACAATTAATTATAACAATACATAATCCTTATTAACGCTAATAAAGTGTAAAATAAATTATTACAGGTATAATATCCGCTTGGCCACAAACAATTACATCACTTATGTTAATTATTGACTATAAATATAATTAAGTGCACATTTCAATGGTATCTTGTTGGATATAAATTGTATAGATCTATAGAATATACATATTATTAGTATTTCATACGTAATTGAATCGTATGTCAACTGTATTATGTTTATTGTATACTGTAAAAGTTATAAGACATGTACCTAAGTCGCTAAAAATCATTTTGTTAATTAAAAAACTGACAATTAATCAAACATCATGATATGGGCAAACATCTAAGGGCAAATATTGACATGCTTAATAAAATATATATAAAAAAAAAATTGCAGATGTTGAAGAATAAATAAGACAAAAAGACATTGAAAAGTTAACAATATTCAAAAAACTTAAAAGCTTTTTATGTAAAATCTAAATGCGTCTTTACGTGAAAGAAATGAATGACGATAACTACAAATTATTGTACTTACAGGTGGAGTCGACAAATGATCTGGAAAGTGAGCCAATACGGTGAGAGAAAAGGATATCCATAGCAAATCTGAAAGTTTTGAAGTCTTAATATACCTTAGGTTTATTACAGTACATTATAGTGCATCTACTGTACAATTCATAGTGAGGTAGTTCATGACAGTTGCTAAATAGTTTTTTTTTCTAACATGCAAAAAAGAAAATGCTTAATTAAATTTAAAAAAATGTTATTTATACTTTTAAAGTTTTAGAACACACAAAAAATTAATAAATACTGAATGTACTAGGTAAACAGAACCTAATAGGAGATAAATAGTAATTAACAACGTAAATTATCTTCAAGCTACCTATCGGATATACTTACAATGAATGATGATGTTAAACCACATCCTCGTTTAGTTTGATCAGTAAAATGATAATATCCGATGTGTTCATGTTGCGGTTAAATTATATTTATGAATTAACAATATATAGTACTAAATACATGCATTTGTTATCAACATTTGGTCTGGAGTTTTAACATAATTTGATTGGTATAGATTAATTTTACTTATAGCTATTTTTTACCTTATTAAGCAATGATTTGATAGTCACTTATTACGCTCATATTTAGTACCTTTATAATATTTGAAAATATGTTTATTGAAATTTAATTTATATTTCTAAACAAAGAATCGTCCACGTGTTTTAGATTGGTTTGTACCTATTGGCACAGGTTCAGGTAAATAGGTTATTTTTATTTTCCTCACTACTTCATGTAATAAATGCATGTTACTTTATTACTTCTGTCTGTTACTTTCACAACGTAATATGTTGATTAGGATATGAAAAATTGTATGGTACGTGTTTGTCGTGAGCATCGCCAACTTTAACTTAAACTCTGGCTCTGAAACTTTGTGAATGACAGATCCTTATTTTTCTCAACATTATTTTTTACGTTTACATGTAACTAAAGGTATTTTGAAAAAAATACATGCTGTAGGTATGTTAACACTCATGTAAAATGCACATTTTACATACATGAGTGTTTTTTTAACATGTCTTGACCTTAATATAAATTTTGATTTATATTTCATAAAGTGTTGACTAGTATATGCTCCACATAACATTCAACATGAAACGTATGTTTTGATTCAATATCCTGGCTATAATAGTTATGTTAACGAACACAAACTAACCTAGTCATTGTAGCCTAGATCACTGATAGTGGTATTGGTGTTAGTAATGATATTTAGAATACTGTGGACTAGTGAGTTGTTTTACCTTATTTATATAGCAGTGATTAATTAAGTTTCCATGCTTCATAATTTTAAAGAAATAAATAAGTTTAATTACGTACAGAATAATATAAAATCTTATTAATATGTACTTTAACGTGAGATAATTACCTGCTAAAAAGATTAGAGAAGGTTATATTTATTTATATCGAAGCGTAGTAGTAGGAGCAGTGATGTCGAATTTTTTAAAAAGTTCGAGCACTTATTCTACTTAATTCATAAAATGTGTTTTTTTTATTTTCTAGGTTTAATTATTTTAGGATTAGCCGAAGAAGTCTGGACCCACGTGGAGATTGAGGCTGAAGACTACTTCTTTCCATTAGAACCAGTAATTATATTTCATTACATTATCATATGTACTACCTAAATTTTCATATTTTAAATATAAAAATCTATATTTTTCATCTTAAATGAAACTATGTTAAAACATCCTGAGAAAACAAGATTATTTTACTCTATATTATATTGAAACAAATCAGTGACAACTATTTTAATGCGCACCTACTGTTTAACTATGGTTTAACTGTACAAATGCTTTTGTTGAGAAACAATCTCTAACAATGCCCATATTAAACTAATGACATTTCTGTAAGCAGATTGAGATATGTAATGAATTTAGAGTAAGTACTAAAATTTGTCATTAACAGGTAATAAATTTCTGCAAAATGGCCGATCAGTGCCAGCACGACTTCGTGGCTATTTGCGGGCAAGATTCTTTGGGCATTTCTAGAATGTTCAACGATAACTGCGATTTGTATGAATACAACTGTGATGAGAAGAAACGTAAGTGTCAAGTGGTATTTGGTTACATAAGATTGAATTAGGTAACTGAAGTATAAAAAATTTGGAAATAAGCAAGCCAAATATTAATATGTGTTACTTTATAGACTATGTACATTGTACGTGGCCTTATAAATTTTTTGGAAACTTTGAGTACTGAATGATATTTTATTATTATTAAGTATTATGCATGGTACATAATTTAAAATTATTTATAAAAGATTAAATAACGTTAATTATAACTGGTTGTAATTTAACCCCTCATCAGTGGAGGAACCACACAGTGGCAGGTGTAAACTTTTGCGGATATGTGTGGGGGCCACAGTGTGGTTACTTCGTGACCAAATACAAATCGTCTCTAAAATCTTATTAAAAATCATTCTAGTTCCCTCTAACCTACCGTGGTATATACAGAATAGAAAGAGCTACCTATAGAATCACACAACTTCCCTATTTGGTCGGTTTACTAACGGTTTTTATGCTGTCAAAAACACGGCACTTCAGTCCACTAACTTTTGAACATGTTTTGTAGAAAAAATATGTACGCATGGTGTATGAGATTTTTAGCTATATTATTAGGAATATATGTAAGGTTTCATAATTAAACTAAATTTCGTTTGAAAAATGTTTCATTTTTATAAAATAGTCAAAATTAGTTGACATGACAGTACTACATTTTTGACCATCAATTAAAGCTTATTTTTATAGCTCACTTCATACATGATGAATACTATATAGTCGGAAATTTAATGAGGTTTAATTATTTCTTAAGTTTTCTAGTACTTTTCATATAAAAAAATAGAGAAATCGCGATTAAAATGCACTAGTGTGCTTCACCTGGATCTGTCTGTGGATGAACCACAGTGTGGCCCCACAGATGCGCACATTCCACGATGGCAGAGCCCCACAGACGAGGGGATAAACACATCCATTATCTATAATTTGTATAATTCTAATTTTTTTAGCTCTATAATATTGTATTTGATTTTTCAGAATACCGCCATGTTAAACTAGACGTGTGCAAGTACGAAGCCGCTGCAGCTGAAAGAGCACAGTATAAGTGAAAAATAAATAAGGCAATTAATATAAAAAACAAAAATGATGCAATATTTTTTTATATAAAGCTTCCCACCAGGCAAGGCGTCTGCTTGTTTCTCTTCTAATATCATAAATATCTAGTAGAGAGATGATACCTACACACAGTAGTTCTTTTTAATAACATAAGTATGTTTATTATCCAAATGTAATTTAAATTGCGTGCTGTCATTGAGAATTCAATGTAGAAGTAGGTGAATATAATAATATTTAGAAGTTGAAATTTGATTTTTTGAAATACAATTTTTTTCATATAATATGAAAGAAAACTCTCTGTAACAGACTACTCTGTGTGACGTCACAACTCTGCGCCGACATTCCTAGTAGGTAACTGTTTGGCTTCCACAGTTTGCTTATACTCCGCAAATACACTGCCAATGTTACAATTTTGTACAAACGACGATGTTTACAATGGTAACCTATAGGGCAAGCCAAATATTTACAAATGGTAGGATATTATTTATTTGTTCAAAGTCAATATAGATCTCTGTTCGGATTTATGACGTTCGAATTATATTTATAGTAGAGCCATTTTTTGTAGAGCCAGTTCAACAAAATTCAACAATGTAACCTAGTAACGACGACATAGCATGATATTTCGTTTTGTTAGAACTGCACACTGTTACGATTACATATTTATAATAATAATGACCTATAAAAGTAATTTTAAAGATTTGTATTTACTGATAAACCATTCTAAACATAATAAACAATTTCTGATTTGAAAGAACTGACGTCGCTACAATTTTGTGTCAATAAACCATTTTTCTTTTTAAATACCAGACGTTACTCTAAAAATCGAAATCTGACATCTAGAATCGAATGCATTGATTACTTGTGAATAAAAATCATAATAAATTAATAAATGCGTTGTGTTTTTTTAATTATGTATTATACTTGTCTTATTTTGCTCCTTAAATTTACGAAAGAAAGTATATTACTAGGACAGGGATTCGCCTGATGAATTTTAAAATTGATATGTGTTTCAAGTTCGATTGACAAATGTTTCAAGTCCGTATCGATTAATTCACTTTGATCGATGTTTTTATGCAGGTTACCTCTCTTCGAAGATAAAATTGATAGACGTCAAATGTTGCCTATTAAATTGGCTCGACTATAGTAGAAAACATTGAACAACATATGCTATTTATATGTTTCTCTAATATTAGATACATTGACATAGAATTAATAGTGCTTAATTAAGAATTGATTTTAAAATATAACCACAAGGACCTTAAGAATAATCTTATTCTTTAAATTGTATTTTATTAAAGACAATATCATTTCTTTTATTTTGTATACAAATCATTTCTTTTATTTTAAATAGTCCATCAATTTATTATAATAAATTGATGGACTATTTAAAACTTGATATTGTTCATATATTACAAGCTTGGTCGTTTATTGAAAGCGATATCTTGCACTCAATAATTCTAAAACTCGTCTTCATAAAGATAGGCTCGGTGTTCCATTACATGCACAATACTCAATTAATGGCGAGTCTACATAGAGACTGTTTTAAGAAGAAATAAGAGTGTTATTTATTGCTGTATAATCCTTAAAAACTAATATATAGAGTGTAATTGGAAGTTTATCAGTGGAAGTTGCTCTTATCATCAATATGGTGATTGAATAATTTTAAATACCATACCTACCTGTAAGTAACAACCGTGATAGATTCTTATAAATTTTTTATTTGTCATCTTAAAAAGCATTAAAGGTGTTGTGTGGATCAAGCTTAACATTATTTTATAATATGCTTATTTATTCATTATATCATTATATGATACTAGCGGTCCGCCCCGGCTTCGCCCGTGGTACATATTTCGCAATAAAAGGTAGCCTATGTTCTTTCTCAGGGTCTAAAGATTATCTGTGCCAAATTTCATCAAAATCGGTCCAGTAGTTTATGCGTGAAAACCATACATACATACATACATACAAACCTTTCCTCTTTATAATATTATAGTATAGACTATCAGTGCGCAACGCATATTTTGGGTACATTTTAATAATAATAATTAAGTAGTGCGGATGTAATTCAACGATATAATTTGATAACATCAACATTTATTATAAAAATAATTACAGTTATTTAAGAAAGTAAACATATTTTTGTATAAGAAATATTACTTGTGATTTTTGTCGGCCATTTTTAAGTGCGAAGTAATTTGGAAGCACGTGTCAGTTACGAATGAATTAGCTTAATATATAGGATGAAGTAAATATTATTATTACAGTTACTAAGTAACCAAAATTATGTAAAAATTTTGTTAAATAATTTTAGGAATAATTAATTCTTCTATTATGTTCTCATAATAAGTATCTCGGAAAATGTAATATTCCTGACCATTTAAACATGAATGACGTTAAATGAATGTTTTTAACGTCTTAAATATTATCTCAGTTCTGATGTGAATTGAACCGTAATTACTCAAAGGCTGTTTAAGCCCAATTAAAATATATTTAAGAGCACGCTGTATAAAATATAATATATTTGGACAGATGCTGTGTGCACCCGTCCGCTCGTTTACCATGTATGTGATAATGCATCTATACGAACTACCGAAATTTGTCTAGCGCGGCTTAGGGTGACACTACTCTTTACAAAGATACGCTAAACAGTGCCGGGCTACTGCTTTGCGACCGGTATTCATAGAAATAGAGCATGTTTTGATATTAATTATCGCTGTTTGGGACGTTTCCGAAATAGAACACGTTGAATGAATTGGACATGTTATAGGTACCTACACATACGGATGATTAAACAGTTTATTTCCTTTGTTTGTTTTCAAATTCACTGTATCAGAATCCGTTTATTGTCTCAAAGATAGGTAGGTACAAATTTTGTGTAAATAAAAAAATGTCCTCATATTATGTTTTTACATATGTAACAAGAGCTTATTATTTAACTGGCGCATATCTGCTAATATTTTACTTACATTCTTCTATAAATAGTATATAATACTTATATATATAATAAACACCTGTTACGAAATTTTAAAGGCAACAAAATCATAAGTCGGTTTCGTGTTCTTGTCAAATATTTACTCGCCAAATGGAATGGTTATGTCAAAAGCGTAGCGGTTCTAAAAATGTAGCACAGTAGCCCATAGCAAATAAAAAAATATTTTGAAAAAGGGAGTGTAAATGAAATAATGTTAAGTAGTTATTTTAATCAAAAGTGTAATATACATGCGTTTAAACCAAGAAGTCAGGTATTCGAGTCTAATTGTACAGATTTTTTCAATGACTGAGTGAAATGAATGTAAACCTTCTCATATTGCAAATTTACATCGAGGAATATAGTATAAGAAGTTCCTAATTGAAAAAAAATACACTTTACGTCCAAGTATTTTAGTTTTAACCGCATTTAACTAAACTAAAATATTTTATCTAAACTAAACTATTTTATCAATTAAGAAGCGTCGATATTCCCGTTATTTGCACAAAATATGACCACAATTTATTTGGCCGTCCAAAGGCTACTCGTTATAAATATTTGAGGTAAACACGGAGCAGAGAGCAAGCGAGCAGCCGGCGTAAATACAAGCTAGTCTTGTTAACCTAAAATATTAACAAGGATCGGGCAGCACTTAGCTGTTACATGTTAATTCCGTGGACAAAGCTCTGATTTGTTTACAACGCCTAGTTGCGAGTTATCGTGGCTAATTGCTGATAGAATGTCGGCTTGTCGAATTATATTTGTCCTTCGGTACGGTTCAAGTACGCAGATTTATTTGGCATTCATTAGGATGTTGGAGAAATCTCATGGTTGCTTTGAAAACTGCAACGCAATAACAGTGCGACTTTGAAATAGATAATGTTTCATAAACTTTAAGGAAACTGTAAAAAAAACCTAATCAAACATCTATATTCGTGTGCAACTATAGAAGTTGAACTCGTATTATATAGCAATCGTAATCAATAGGTATGTTTTTGTGTAGTTTTACAAAAAATATTTCAGGCCTTTTTCACTACCTAACAAAAACTACGTGTCACTATTAATATTATGTTTTTGTGTTTATTAAAAAAACTAGGCCGTTTGCACTATCTTTCAAAAAACTCAGTTATATACCACTCATTTCTCAGTTTGTGGAATACCTAGTATTTTTAATTCATTAACAGTTCTTTGAGCCGACTATACCATTATAGGTAGATATGTATAAAACATTCTGAAATATTTATAGCTTATTAATAAAATCAATTGAGAGTATTATAAACCAAACAGTTGTAATTACAATGCTATGTATCAGCATGTTTCAAATAAATGAATTAGAGACGTTAGTCATATAGCTTCGGGGCTAATAAAACAAATGAGGAGCGGCGTCTTAGCCTTTGTTAACTCTGTGTATTAATTTGTTTCTTTTGACAACAAATTATATATGATATGCATTATGTTTATTAATTATGTTGTGGATAAATAGCATTAGTTATTGTGTACAGTGATTGATTTTTCAACATGTTTCTATTATATTTATAATAGCTATTGAAGAGTAGGTTACCGCTTTGTTTTTTTTTACGATGTTCGAAAAAAGCGAACTTGATTTTCAAGTTATTAACTATATTATGACCTGAGGAACTAAGAATTTATAATTTCTGAAAATGTAATTGAAATAATGTGTGTGAAAATGAAACTTGCGCATAGTGTATAAGTTGTAAAGAATCAATGATTTCGTGGAAACAGCTGGATAGGTTAATATGAATTAGGTAAAGGTACACTTGTCTTTTTATTGGAAATTGCTTTAGTTTATAAAGAAATGAACAATTTGTTTATTGCAATTTGATACTATTAAACATAGAGGGGTTATCCACTCAAAAAAGATTAAAAGATTGAGAGAACTAGATTTTTGTATCACATCTTCAATCGAAACTTCAAACAGATAATGAAGCTTCGAAAAATCGTCTTCACTAATATCGATTTATTTAGTCAGTGAGCAGTCAGCCAATTGATTAGTCGAGGCTCTTTGTGCGTCTGCGCCGACGCAGCAACGATTTGCTCGGGGCCCGACCGCCCTAATTTTAATGGCCTTATAAAACTTATACTTAATGTATTTATCGTACGATGTCTTAGAGTGGATAAGCTGGTCTATCTTTTATTGAGGATGTATTATTTATTTAACGTTTGCGTGTCGAAATCTTATTTATTTTTACATAATAAATATACTACGACGTAGACGACGACGACAACGTACACCGCATAGACGTTATAATATAGTTATAGCAGCTTATTGTTAAAGAATGAACCGCACAAATAATTTCATAAAGTGTGGAGCGCAAGATCAGGTGGTTTGAGGTAACTGCGTAATTGAGACAGCCAATTGATAATAATATACTGACTCAATCATAATCAAATCCCATGTTAAATAGTAATAACAGTATAGGGCACAGGACTTACGCCATAAACCGTATATAAAGTAGTAAGTATCATGATAATTAAATTAAGTTGAAACTCAATACATGTACATTGTACAGTACAATAAAAATAAAAGTTTAACAAACCTTTATAAATTATTTAAGTTTAGATCAAAAGACCACACATAATGAATTAGAATCTTATCCACATTATTACCAACGGGGCAGTTTTAAAATTGTATTGTTTTATTGTATTACATGCATTAAGTGCCGATGTACGAGTCATTACAACAACGAACTCTCAAACAAGGCTTCGATGATAAAATATATTTTCTTTGCCTCATAGTTTCTTGCAAATAATATTCAATTGTTCAAATATAGACAATACTTAATAAAGTATCGAGAAGTGTATTAAGGTAAACTGCGTGTTAAATAAGTATTGACATTTTAAGATAAATAGCTTGATAATGGATTTTAAACGAGATTTATTAATTGTAGATACCCAGTTTAATATTTTTTTTAGCTTACAGATATTGTGGTGATGGGCAGACTGTAATGAGTGATGACAGTCGTATTTGAAAACCTATTGAAAACTTTATAGCATACAATCTACTTTTCAAAATAAAATAACGGTCACCATGATGTAGGTAATTTATTAGATTTGGGGATTAAAATTATGTTATCAGATTAATTACAATATGTTTGTTACATTTTCGTTATAGAAAGTAAAATTTAGCCAATGTTATGGAAATGAAAAAAGGCTATTTTTGTTGAGTAGTAATTTCACGAATATTTAAAGGACTTCCTAATTAGTATTTCATGAATAACCCAAGTACATTGAAGCCCATTCATGTAGGAGTTGCAGTGCACGTGCGTCGAACCCTGGACCTACCCCACGAGTGCGCAATCGATGCCGAATTCACGCAGTAGCGCGCACGCGCCTTGCGTTCGATACAGTCGTGGAAAGAAGTGCTCTACGAAATTGTATTTAATTTTATAGGAAAAAAAAAATGTATTATTACCTATATAAAGTGTGATTGATGACAAAATTGTATGCATTCAATTTTTAAAAGAAGTCATGATAATTAGCTATACTGCGTAAATATTGCTACATTTCATTATTATCAATTAAACAAGTTTCTTTATAAGTTATTAGCTGACAAAAAATGGAGGAGAGTCCTCGCTATAATGCCAATTAATAATGAATGAACTATTGAATCGGAAAATGACGAAACCAATTACTAACTTTGTATAAGTTAGTACATAGACTTTTCATATTAACTTCATTTGTCCTAACTATCAATCAACAAAAACAAAAAAAAAACATAGATATCCATATATAAAATAAATATCTATAAAAAGCCATCTCCAAATATGCTCCCGCCATTACTGACGTAAGCGAACAGCGACCGCGCGACGTTACTGCGGCCGGCCA
>CAJQZM010018420.1:0-18448 GCA_907164665.1 Colias nastes | reverse complement strand
GACGCCACTGGGCGTTTGCCATGCATGCCAACATTAAAACTTTTAACAACCAGCTTAATGCTTAATAAGGCAGATTGCAGGTTTAGAGATTAAAAAAAAAAAAAATTTTACAAATTTAATTTCTAATAACTAGGTAACAGAAAACTATAACTTAACTAGGCATTGCCCAGTGGAGATCTATTTTGAAACATCTATATGTTTTCATATACATTAGGTTCTTTATTATCATGTCCAGCTTGGACATCTGAAAGAAGGCCTCTCGACTCTCGAGGGCTTGCTGGGAGCGAACAACGAGCTAACCCTGCATTGACTTAGACCTGGCAGACGCAGGCGTCAGTATGTCCAGCGTCTGCCCTGAAACAAGAGCCAACAAACTAGATCAGGGGGAGGTTTACGTAGAGACAAGCATACTACAGATATGCTCGCTGCAAGCAGTGGGTCGACACTTAGAACATCGTTTTGGTTAGGCTTCCATTATCAAGCAATTATAAACTTCATTTAATTGACATAGAGTTCAAATTATTTTGTACTTTTCCAAGACCTAAGCTCAAGTCTGGCCTGCCAACATTTAGAAAAATAAAAATATTTCTAATGTTGGCCTCTCCGATGTAATCATATAATATAAGATTTAATATTTTAGTTTTAATTATTTATTATTATTTCTTCTTTTTTTTTAAACCTTATTTTTGTACATTTTAATTTTAAGCTAGTACATTAATAAATTATTTCTTTCTTTCTTCGATTTCTTGTCAATGGTTAAGACTTAAGCATAGACAACGTCTTGATTGTGATTTGTTGTTTGAAATTTGAATTCAAAATGGCGTTTTATTTATTGTTTTGGTGGAAGATAAACAAAATCTGTTCTTCGTATATCGTAGATTTTGTTATTTACTCAGTTAATGTACAGTACATTGAATTTTTTAATTCGTAATATTTCTGCCAAAAGTGAAAAAAGAAGAAAAAGTGTTATGTGTAAACAATGTTAAAATCTTTGTGTGTAGATAATAATTATTGTGATTCGTGACTAAATATATGCAATATGTATTATGTACCCAATGACTGTTCTGGAAGATAAAACATAACAATTTATGAGAAAACTTCTCTAATACGTCATGTTCTGGCTGTAGAATCAATTGTAGAGGAGATATTATAATGTCCAAAGAAAACAACGGCTTCTTCATACACAATTCCAATATGGCGATCCGAACGGCAACGATATATTGGTATCGAAAATTAGAACGAGATTTTAAAATCCCACAAAATATTTCAAGGAAAAGTATAAAATGTGAATCTAGTTGTATTCACATAATATTTAAGCCGAATTAAGTCCTACATGCCTAAATAAAGATATTCAGTAAAATTCAAATGAATTATCCATTTTTTGCTGATAATAGTGAGTTTTAATATTATATAATAATGTT
The DNA here is from genome assembly GCA_907164665.1 of Colias nastes. Lineage (NCBI taxonomy): Eukaryota > Metazoa > Arthropoda > Insecta > Lepidoptera > Pieridae > Colias > Colias nastes. Next base: position 17,027 of record CAJQZM010018420.1, on the reverse strand, counting down.
ATTATACAATTAATATTATATTATAATAAACTTATTGATCTACATTGTTGGTGTTTTATTTTTAATTTCCTATAAATTTGAATAAGGATGAGAATAAGTAGTGTTGTACCCATCATCGAAAATTTTATCGATATCGATATGAAGTTTTATCGATACTAGCACTCGTAAAGAGACATCACTAGCAACGCCAACTTTTAAATGTTGGCAGCAATGTGGGTCATGTTTGACGTGATTTTTTCATAGGTTGGTATATAAGACTTGACCTAAGTAATACATGCATATGTGTGCGTGAGCTCGAAATCGAAGTACTGAGTGCCGTCTCTTCCTATATTACTTGCTCTGTGGCTGCAAGTAAACCGGCCCCCCCTGCGACAGAAGGCAGATAGCCCAGTAAAAGGACGGCGTTATCATTATACGATACCGTCGCCTATTGCCACATTATGGGCTTGGGCGAGTTGCCAAGTTGCGGCACTCACGCGGGGTACAAGGCCTGGCTGTTAACCCCTGTCGCCGAAGATGAACGGTGGCCACCGTTGGGTTTTAGTGTGTATTTTTTTTTTTTTTTTTTTTTTACTCTCGATAGGGAAGCGCTTGACCACAATCTCGCCTGATGGAAAGCTAAGATGCAGTCTAAGATGGTACGCGCTTCCCTAGTAGGTACCGGTTCACTCTTCGCTTGAAGACCCCCATATTGTACTCGCCGGGGAACACAGATTCAGGAAGCGCGTTCCAGACCCTTGCGGTTCGAATGAAGAATGTGGAATCGAACCGCTTAGTCCGGGTACATGGAACGTCCACCATATGGCGATGCCTAGAATCTGTGCGCCTCGACGATCGATGGAAGAACGGGGATGGCGGAACAAGTTCGTGTAGTTCCGCAGCGCACTCACCAAAGTGTATCCGGTAAAAAACCGATAAGCTGGCCACTCTGCGACGATGAGCGAGGCTCTGGAGTTTTTTGCCTACTAGCTCATCGTCGTTTATGAGCCTCTTGGCACGCCTCTCTATCGCCTCAAGCGCCTCCAGCTGGTACTTGGCGGAACCGTCCCAGAGGTGAGAGCAGTATTCCATGCACGATCGGACTTGTGCTTGATAAAGGTTGAGCAACTGTCCCGGGCTGAAATACTGTCTCACCTTCGCCAGAATTCCAAGCTTTTTTGAGGCTACTTGGGCTTTGGATTCTATGGCTTCAAGCGAGTCTCACATACCTCCTCGTGCAGTAAAACTGTAGAGGGGGATGCGTAAAGGCATCTCCCAACGTAACAAAAAAGGTTCATTATTATCAACGATTAAATCAATGGAAAATCCTAGAAAAACATTGCACGGTAAATGTTTTTCGGCCTTCGACCCTATGGTCCCCATGTCATCTAGGGGCAATAATAGTAGGCAAGTAAAAATTTGTAGATTAGGATAAAACATGACAACGAAGCATGATTGAATTATCGTCTATGAAAAAGTACTCAACGGCTATATAGCCACATTTCAACGTGCCACTCCTAAGCATCAGTTACTTTACTAATAATTCACCATTAGCCAATTATAATTCTCAGACCTTTCATATACACGCAAAATTTTATAAAAAACAGTCCAGTCGTTTGGGAGGAATTTGGTTACATAAGTTTTATACCTAAGGCTATATTATAAGAAGTCGTATAACGTAGGTACAGTATGAATTAACTTTTTATTATATAGTTATGTTAAATCTATAAATTCCGTGGTCATTTTTGTAGTTAATATAAGAATCGGTGGAGGACCTTTCTTGAGTCTATCACTGAATTTCTTCATGAACCAGTCTACTGCGTTCGTTGATAATTTCAATTGACTTCTCTCATCTGAAGATACAGACACATTTAATGTTCCATCATTAATGTTGTCTTCTCTTAATCTTATATTGTCATTGCTTGTTGTTAAGTTCAAAAATTGGATTGTGGTAGGTTTTGGTGATGAAGCAGTTTTAAAACTGTCAACCACAGTCGAATTCTTCGTCGATAAAATTCTGTTTGGTTTTCTAGTTGCCGTCGAAAAGGTGCTACGGCTCGTAGTAATTGTCTTTGGATTTGTTCTTTTCGTCGTTTTAAATGAAGCTTTGATTATTTTCGGTAGCTTTGTAGATTTTGTTGTGCTAGTTTTTTTAGTAGTCGTCGTTTTGGTTTTTGGAAGTATCTTTTTCGGCGTGGGACTTGTATTTGATACTGATAGTCTTGATGATAATTTTAATTTTAATTTTGTGTTTAATCGTTTTGTCCCTATTGATATATTTTGTATCCTCGCTTTGATGTTTGTGGTTTTTGTTGTAATAACTTTGGATTGGTATCTCGAGCATGATTTAGAGTTATGTTTACACGAACTATTTCCTTTTTTACTTGATGATTTAGTAGTCGTCTTTTGTTTATTTTTAGTCGCCTTAAATTCTCTTGTGTTATTACTGAGTTTATTGTTATTACTTGTTTTATTTTTTGTATTTTTTAAAGTTTTCTCGTTATTTTGCCTTGCAATATTTTTTAAGGAGTGTAAATTGTTGGATTTATGTGTTAGTTTTTTCGTTTTACTTCGAAATGATACTTGTTTGTGAAAAGCTCTTTTTCGTTTTATTAATGTAGCAGTTTTCAGTTGTGATTTCGTTTTAATAAACTTAACTTTATCGTACCTCATAACTGACATTATCCAAGGGATCACTGGACCAACCGATATAAATACCCTCTGCAAATTACAAATATTTTGTTTATCAGAAATACCTATGACCTTTTCTCCAATAAATAGTGGTATTCCCTCTAATGCACAGTTGGTGCTCTTCATTACAGATGTACAAATATAATATCCTCCCGTATTTTTCATTTCATATTCACAGAATTTTAATATCATGTCTTGGGTCGTATAATATGCTCCTCCCGTCACAATAGGCATTGATGTTTTTAATCCTATTACGGATTCCATTTCGACGGCCAGCAATTTCACATATTTATTAAAATATATATTTGAATGTATTTTCAATATCGCAATTTTATTAGCTTGAGGTTTATTTATTTGGATAAACAATTTTACATGCGGATATTGGAATACTTTTACGATACCGATTTTGGTTTTGTTAATTATGATATATTCGCAGGATCTAGCGCAAGACGATGTTGTCAAAATATTGTGGTTATTTAAAACGGCTCCGAAACAATTAGTCTTCTTTGTTTCGTTACAATATAAATTGACTATTGAGTTTGGGTGAATCCCAAATCCGACTTCCAAATATAAATAAAATAAAGCACAATACACAAAATACATTTCAATTTATTTAAGCCATAAATTATTATATACTATACAGGTAATATGATTAAAGTTATTTATTTTTTATAGCGTATTATTATGTTTTGTGCAGATGATTACGTAATATTTCTATGTATCTACCCATAGAATCGAGTTGTTTAGTTATTATTTTGCGATTGTGTTGATTGTTACTAATTAGACAAATTATTTTTGATTTATGTTTATACATTAAGCTGGTTGATCTGTACATAACCTTTATTTAGCCTTTATTTAATATGTAGGTATACATTTTTTACATACCTAGTCTTTAGTGAAGTGGTAATATTGTGTTTCTTTGCATTTGTTAAAAATAACGTAGTACAAGTAACGACTAACGTACCTACTTGTTTACATCAAAGTATATACTGATATATTTTTTTTTCTAATATAATATTATCTCATTTAATATATCTACTTAGAAAACGTAAAGAAATTATTTAAATTAGCAGACAAACTGCCTATAGTAGTTATTTTGGTAAAATATAAACCCTGTTATAAATTGCTATTAAATTCAGCTAGGAGAATATTTTTTTTAGTTGAATGTGAATTTCTTCTTATTGCGAATTTTACTCAGACTAGTCACTTAGAACTTATTTATTCATTTATTAAAAAATACAGATATATAGGTACTATTTATGTTTGAGATAATAATATATTCTAGTTTTATTTTTTAGGACATAGGTAAGTAACTACGGCAATGTTGAAAATATACTTATTTTATAAATTAAGTACAAAAACATCAACTTGAACAATTATGTTCACTTCACTTTAGTTACGAGCAAATTAATTTTTTACATTCACTAAACCGAGTTTTCGTAAAGGGCAAACAAAAATAAACAATGAAAGATCAAAGAACAGATTACAGAAGAGCGATATTCAAACAGGAATCAATTCCAAATCCGTCCGATTGACGCTAACCTAAATCGAGGAGTTATAAATTATAGACATGAACGTTAAATACGTTATTAGTTAAATACATTGAAATTGTGCCAATGTGTAATGACCTTAGCGCTCGGCGCCGGCGCCGTGAACATTCCGAGCAATCCGAAAAGTGCATAAGCATTAAGACGTCACGCGCGCTTGCCTCGAAATAGAGGCATTTCATTCATAAACAATGCCTATCAAACTTACAATCAGTCGTCATTAGGGCTGTCTCTCGCAGACTTTTCTTTACAAAATATTCGTATATTTAGGTTCCATAAACAATAAACAATTGTTGAACTTCCAACAATTGCAACTTTGCAGTTAGGTATAGATATTTTTAATGTTATCAAATAGTAGGAAGTTTATTTGATTTAAAGATAAATGGACTGTAATGTGAATAATTAAATTAGACATTTTTCATAAAGGCATATAACTATAAATTGTAGTTTTGCTATGGTTTTGTGCTGGTCGGGCGATAAGATGTTGCGGCCAGGTGAAAAACGGCAACCGTGATTTTTTAGAATCTTTATATTATGATTTGCCATATAAAGATTCTTTCAAATCGAACAAATGAACGAAAGGTTTTCCGAAAAATCAATTAGAAAAAAAAATAATTATAAATGCTTCATCCAGAATTGCCGCTGCGTGCGCCGCGGCCGTCGCGATAGACGCCGCGTGGGACGCGTCGCGTCGGTGCCATCCGCGGGCTCGGCCGCAAAAAACACCCTAATTTAAAAAAAATGTGTGCGTGTACTAGAGTACACACGTAAGAAGTGAAACTTCTTTATGACCTTATTTTTCAAAAAATAATTTACTATATACAATATTACAGAAATATGTTAGTCTAACACGCTCGTCGCTTCGCTCCTCGCTATATTTACACCGGCCGCTGCTGCAACTCGCTCGCTTCGCTCGCTCGGCTCGTGTGGTAGTTCAAAAATTCGAGTTATAGAGTTTTCAACTTATAAAGGACTAGTGGTCCGCCCCGGCTTCGCCCGTGGTACATATTTCGCAATAAAAGGTAGCCTATGTCCTTTCTCGGGTATCAAAATATCTCCATACCAAATTTCATGCAAATTGGTTCAGTAGTTTAGGCGTGATTGAGTAACAGACAGACAGACAGAGTTACTTTCGCATTTATAATATTAGTATGGATTTTGACTCGACAAACACGTGTTTACGTGAGTCATAGATTTATTATCGTATACTCCTTAAATGTTTTCTAAGAAACAATAGTGTACTTACATTGTCGGCAAGTAAGAACTTGCCGACAATTTGAACTTTGCGTCCATCTTTTAGAAAATTCACGAAAATAAGCATACTTTAAGTAAAATTGTAATAAGAAAAATTTCCGTTAATACCTCAATGTATAAGAGACATGCACACATATTCAAAATATGCCTGCGCACCGCCTATCCTATTAAAAAAAATATTTAATTTTGGCTATTAAACGAGAGAGCTAAAATGCGCGGGATTTTGAGAAAAAAATAGTGCGCAGTGTCGCGTTTGACGGTAAGTATCTTATTGTTAAATGTGAATTTTTGAATATGTAACTGTTTCTTTACTTTGCTAACAAAACATGGAATAGTATGGATTATAAATCAGCTTATTTGTTTTACAATTAATAGCTAAAATAAGGTGGATGCGAATTACTACACCGAATTTGTACAACTTCCATTTTGCGCCCACGGTGGGCGCAAACTATACCTATAGTGCATAACAATAGAACATATTGCGTCCACATTGTTTTTCATTACGTTGCAATGAATTGTTTGTTAAAATATGTAAATTAAAATAGATTGTAAATTTTTGACCAAGACTACAAGTTGATAATTTAAATTTTTATTCAAATTAGCAAATTTTTATGCAAATTTTTCATTTTAAAATGGGTATTCTAAGCTTGAGACTAGTATCTTTGAGAATGAGAGTCAATAAGTCTGTGGTTAAGAAAAATATAATGTAAACAAAAAATAAATTTAATTCATTAGAAACTAAAAAATAGGGTAGGTACTAGGTAGGTAATCTTAATAGAACTGATAATTATTTATTTACATAACGTAACTTTGTTTTTTGTTAATTTTTAGTTCTATTAATGATGAGAAGATAAATATAAATAAGTTTTTCCAGTTTCCTTACAGTGAATAACTTGAATAATAATGTTGATTTTAGGGTTCCGAACTTCAAAAAGAAAAACCGGAATCCTTGTAGGATCATTTTGATATCCGACCGTCTGTATGTCCGTCTGCCGGTCTGTCTTTCTGTCAAGACCCTTTTTCTCAGTAACGCGTAGAGTTATAAAGCTGAAATTTATATTGAATACTCAAATATACAGTCCCTTGAAGCAATGAAAAAATCAAACTTATCAACAAACAATTAAAATTTAAATTACAAAGCAATCAAAAGATACAGCCGTTTATGCTGCAAATTTTCGCAAATTTCGACATTCGCAAGGGAATCAAAACCTACAGGGTACTTTACGTGAACAAACGTTAAACGTTAAACAACTGTTTACTTTTTGGACGCGAACTGGGTTAAACGCCTAATTCTGCTATTTGTCTAGATAAATAAAAACCACATGATATTTCCAACATAATTGGAAGTAAATCTTAAAATAGACTATGTAATGAACACGTTACATAAATTTTGCGTTGAAATTTGTTCTGGAACATTTTTATTTTCTCCTTCAAACTTTCCAACTGCACTAAGTGGACGCGAACAGGCGCAATGACCCTACTTACTTTTTTTAGAAATTCACTGGAATTAGAATTAAAATTAGAATTATTACAAAAAAGATGCTGATTAGATTAGATTAGATTTTGCTGATCACTTTAGAGATCACTTATAAATACGAGTGCAATAGAAAAACGGTCAAGTAAAGTGGTAGGCCGTAGGACGTACGTTAAAACGATACGCTATCCCTACTCCGCTGGAGAAAGTATATGTCGAATCACGCGTGGTAGGGATAAGAAAAAGTTGGCGCGTAACGCAAAAATGTCACGCGTACGGCGTAATGCAAAAATGTCACGCGTAACGCAAAAATGTTACACTAAATTTTTGTCCAACCCCGATAAAGAAGTTTCACTTCAACAAACGCAATAGCTCCGTAAACGCACTCTTACAACGCCATAATATATTTGAATTCACTATTCAGTGCGGGCCGCGCGCCGCGCCGCTCAACGAGACGCACGACGCCCCGCGTAGGTATCCGTAAATGAGGCCTGAGTGTCCGGTGTCGACCCACTGGCGCGGACTGAGTGTAGGCACAGTTGACACATAGGTACATAGGAAACTAAGGGCCGGTATTTCAGTTGTCACTGATCTTAGGAATAAATACTATACTCTGTCCATTATATTATTTGCTTTTTGACAGCTTCACGCCTATGAAGGATTGTATTGTCTATGTTAAAATGTCATACAAATAATTATTGTACTTCATGGACATGCCCCGCCCACTTAGTGATGTCTACACAGAATTATTCAATGATGGGTCGATAGATTATAATAATCGATAGAAATACTCTGTAAAATATATCCGATACAGAAAAACTCTTCTATTATGTTATATAATTTAAACATAAAGACAACCAAATTGTAAGATAGAAACCAATAAATAATAAAATATTGGTTTAGTTTAGTTTTAACATAAAATGCATAGATATGTGGTCTTATTATTACATATCTTATTAGTATGTTTACGTTGTAATTATTATTTACGCACCTGATTCGATTTATGATAATATTTTTAATTTATAATTGAAATAGTATCACAATCGATAATCTTTTGTACATCACTTCTGGTATCACCCGTCGAGCTGTCAAAAAGCAATTCTTATAGTGGACAGACATAAGTGAAGCTTAATTTCAAAATAGCGTATTTCAATCCCGACTTAGTCTGAATCTACGCCTTAGTGCTGCCCTAAGCGTCAAAATAATTAAGTGACATATTTCTTGATCTTAAAGTGCGCCTCAAGCAATTTGTTGACAAAATAATTAATAATAGTGTAAATTTCGATTGGTAGGTAACCAAAAAGAATTACTTTGTGTCTTTGTAAGTATTTTCACTGTTTATTTTAAGTGGATTTTATAATTAAGCTAAATTGTTACCTAACCTAAAAATATTTTCAAAAATCGTTGTAAATTAGTATTAAAGTAATTTAATAAAGATATTTAATTTGATTTTTAAAACAAAACGTAAGGATTCGTTTTCTGTTTCAGAAAACTATGGATACATCCAAAAAAAGAAGCCCTAACTTCACAAGTAGTGAGTTGGGTAAAAATTTAGAATATGGACCGTCGATGGGGGGGCGGGGAGGGGTGGGGGAGGGGAGGGGGGTCGGGGGGAACTCCTCGGTACCACTCCCCCCCCGCGCAGACCAGTAGTTCCTGAGATATTCAAGGTCAAAGTTTGAGGTTATAATTGGGCCTAAAGTGACAAATAATGGAGGGGAGGATAAACCTTTCCCTTCCCTCCACTCCCAAACTCCCTCCATAACCAAATTGTTGCACTATATTGCTTCTGCTTCTGCTCCAGCGCTGCGGGAAGTGCAGCCCTATCACCCTTGCGTAGCTAAGTACAGGCACCTAGCTCGCCTACGCAGCTTCGGCTATTTGGTCGCCTTTGGCGACCAGCCTCAGCCGCTTCGGCTCGTACGGTGCCTGCGCTTAGCTACAGCGGGCGAGGGCTGCTCTCCCTCCGCGCTTCCGGATTTTTTAATACACTCTAGGGGTAAGAGCGGAAGGACCACGTGGAGTCGGGGTTGACAGATTTGGTTATGTGACTGCTCATCTTTTGTGTAATGGATTTATGTGTGTTACATTACCCATAATTGTATTATTATTATTAGAATTACTAACTTAAATTGAATTATAATTAAATGTAATTGAACTGAATTATTAATTAATAGCCGAGCAGCTACATTGCTGATGTGGCTATATGTAAACTAGTGTTTTGTGTAATGTCTTTATCTTTACTAAAATACTTTATTTAACTTTGTGCGTTGTTATTATAATTATCCAATATGTTTATATTTTAGAGGAAATATAAAAAAAGAAGTGTGGCACTCGGGGACTGCCGCGGTAAAGCTATTGCATAGCATGCCTTCAAGCCACACCTCCGAGCCCGTCGGAGTGGGGAGCGTGAGGTTTTTTCGTTACGGAATTTCTCGATTCGGTCCCCGCGCTCAAGGCCCGCGATAGAAGCTATGCAATAGCTTAATAATAAAACACAATTATTTTAATGAATTTTAAATATTAATAACCAATTTAACATATTTTAACTTCTTTAATATACAATAATACTAAAATAACTATCAATTTATGTATTTTATAAAGTATTATTGTGATAAAAATATCACTAAAGCTGTAATGAGTGAATCCTTTGCTAGTGACAAGCATCTGTCAACGTCAAAATTACGAAAAGTAGTACAAAATTAAACAAATTTGTTTATTTTATTATAAAAAAAATACGCGGCTGCGCAAGTTGAAACTTCGTAAAATTACTTCTCAGAGTCTTATCTTATCGCTATAAAATCGCCGATATCCAACTCGACGGTCCATATTCTAAGTTTTATCCGTGAGTTGGAGGTTCTACAAAAAATATGTATAAAATATTTTAAAATTATTGAAAATAAAAAGAGTGATGCGGTATCCTGGCAAACTAAACAAGCGCAATGGAATAAGATTGCATTAGAATTTAATTCCCAGAACACCACAAACAGGTATTTATAATGTTATTTTGCATTTCTAATACTAAGTAAGCATACACTAATAATAAATAGGTATATGTATTTATTTTCTTTAAAGCAATGGATTATTTTTAATCTAGGTGCAGCAAAGTATTAAAAAAGAAATGGGAAAATATGAAAAAAACTGTCAAAGATAAAGTCGCTGGCCATAGGAAACATGCCATGGGTACTGGAGGAGGACCACCGTTACCAGATCTGAAAATGGAACCCTGGGAGGAAGAAATCTTGACGCATATAAAACTGACAGCTGTAGGCCTTCCACCAGTATTTGATGATGACAATCAAGATGGTACATATCCTATAAAAGCTTAATTATTTTATTGCAACAATGAATTCAATCTACTTTCATATAATTTATTATGCTTGTTGTTTTTTTTTGTTTTATATAGAAATACAAGTCATAGAAGTTGGTGGGTTTGACCCTCTGATTGAGGCTGTTGCTGTTGAACCTTCAGACACAGACACAGACACATTAAAGGTGCATATTGATTGATATTAGATAAATGTTACAATAACGTCCTTAACATATACTTTGATAAATTGATTTGCATTGTTTTGCAGGATTTACAGTGCAAAGAAGTGACTTTGAAAGACATCGAGAATCCAGCAATAACAAAAAAGGTAAAAATGATTGTTGCATTCTTTAATAATATGCGGTGCGGTCCCTTAATATTTCTAATTTTAATTTTTAGGTTAATGACAGTTTGCAAACGGGAGAAACTCAAGCTGACCATCCCAGGAAAAATATAACCTTTACAAAAAATTGGGCTACATACACTCCAGCTATGTTGCGAAGTCCCTTGACAGAGACATTACAGGTACTTATATGACTATCCCTTTATATGAAGCTTTTTTCTATAATATCTTCAATGTACAGACTTTAATTATTACTTTTTTATTATGTGCATAGATAAGATGTGTGACATTATGTACCCCACTCCACAGGTGTATGCATGTATTTGTTTTTTTAATGAACAATATTGTATTATAGGATAAACAAGCTACAACCGAAGTGAGGCGTGCCCGTAAAAGAACATACACTGGCACTACCACAAACAAAACATGGACTGAATTAGGGGAGGTGAAAACAAAGGTAGCCCATTTGAAGGCCAAAAAATTGGAAAACGACATAAAGCTGCAAGATGTCCTTTTGGAAGAAAGTAAACTAAGATGTGAAAAAATTAAATTAGAAATTGAACTGCTTAAACTGCAATTAATCAACAAAAGCTCACAATAAACATACAAAGGAGAATGACCATTGTACCTTGTACCATTGAATGATATTATGTACCTATATAATAAATGTAAAACTTAACTTGTTTTATTTTTATTGTCGCGAACTGCGGCTTATTTACATAAAAACTTTAATCGTTTCTAAAAGTACTAACATCAAGCTTTAAATTGAGCTATATTTCATCTTGACACAATAAGTTTGATTGCGATACCAAGTGCCATAGTCACTTGGGCAATCTCCTTTAATTTTTGTTTTAATTAAAAATATATTTCCAGTCTTTATTTATGTTGTAGTTGGTGGTGTGCAATTAGACCACTAAAGTCTACAGACAATAATGATGCAATAAGTTTTGGCAACTCTTAAAGGCATGAAAATAAAATAATTTACATATTTATAAGAAAATAATTTTAATGATAAAAATATGTACATTATGGTGTTTTTATCTTCCATATATTCCTTAATGCTGTAATAGGCTCTCTAAACTAATACGTTTTTTTACATAATTTTTAAATTTAGCACTACTAACATATATATATAGATAATAAAAGTGGCAACGACACAACATTTAATTTAAATTTTCAAAATATCTTAATAAATTTGTCATAACCCCCATATTGTTGTCTTGATTTATAGTATCAACTGGTACTTCGTTACCAAATGTAACAGCTGCTTCTATTTCCTCTGGCAAGTGAGGAGGTTCTGGCTCATTAAAGTCTATAGCAATATTGTGAAGTATTGCAGATACCACACAAATGCATTGAACTTTCGTAATATCTAGGCGAATACCCAATGATAAAACAGGAAATCTGCGCTTTAGAACTCCAAATGCCCTCTCTATACAGTTCCGAGTCCTTATTTGTGCCTCATTGTATATATTCTCCCTATCAGTTGTAGGTTGATGTATTGGTATTACACAATAATTAGAAATAGGATATCCGCTATCACCAAGAAGTAAACTGTTTGCAAATATTCCATCTTCAAAACTTTTTTTTATGCTGGAATTTGCAAATATTCTTGCATCATGCACAGAACCTGGCCACCTTGCAACAACATTAGTAAATTTTAACTCTGCATTACATATAGCCTGAACATTCATTGAAAAAAAATTTTTTCTGTTTCTGAATAACTCTGGTTCATTTCCACCTGAAAAAAAAAATCATATTATATTACAGTGTTCCTGCCCTGTTATTAGGGTGAGGAATGATGGAATGATAGCCTGCATTGTATGTATATATTATGCCTCCTTTATAACTGAACTTTGGCACTCGGATGTTTCGTGCAATTGGTTTTTTCTCTGTTAATGACAAACAAAATATTAATATGAATGAAATACCTGGAGATTCAATTTTGACATGCGTACAGTCAATAGCTCCAATAACATTAGGAAATCTTGCAATTTCATAAAATTTTTGTTTAGTATCTGCTAATTCTTGTGCAGTACATGGCATTCGGATATACAATGCTCTTAATTTTGCCAAGGCTTGTAGAACCGTCCACACATGACTTCCAGCGGTTGTTTTATGGATTCCAATAAAGTCCCCAGCAGACACTAGGAAATTATTGGTGGCTAAAAACCGCAGTGTTAATAATAACTTGTCCCTACTTTCAATAGCATGATTCCTGAAATATATTAAATTTATTAATACCTACTCTGGGAGTATGACAAGGAGTATATAATTAATAATATGACAAATTGGTGTATTATTAATTGTTGAAGGTTGTTGTACATAAGTTAATTGTTTGTTTTCTTATTTCTTTATGTATAAAATCTACACTACTACACAGTGCCACAGACTTATGACAAACCTATATAATGAATCAAATCAAATGTAATCGACGATTTGTAATACTTACCAATTGGTTTTAGATGTTATATCAGGTACAATATGGTTGAGTACAATATTTGCACTTCTTTTGGTCAACCTAAATCGATGAAAAAATTCGTTTTCGTCCCATTTATTAAAATTGTCGACACGATTTCGATAAACTCTTGATTTTCGTGGACGGATAAGATGTTCAACAAAAGAAAAAACTTCTTCATCATCGCTACTACTGCTACTGCTGATAGAACTCGAGCCAAGCCTAAAATAACGGAAAGTTATCGTCGGTGTGATATTGTCACAAAAGCACATTATATAATATGCTTCTTTAAAACAAATTACTTAGGTATTTACATTCGTAACGTAAATTCCATTACGTTAATCCAGAAATAATGTACTTATTAAACACAGATTTTTAAAAAGTAAGGTTATAAAATTTTATAGAACTGTCAATTGTGACGTTACATTGATATGAACTTCGCATATTACACATAATGTTGCCAATTTATATGACAACAAATGTTTTAGGCTGGCTTAGTTAAGCTTCACTTACAATTGAACTGTAATACGCAAAGACTATTTAAGTGAAGCTTATACTTTAAGTATAGCTTGGCTAAGGGTGACACGTAAGTGACAACTGAAATACCGGCCCTAAGCCCCTGTGATGAAATTATGACGTAAGCACTGTTGAAGAGGCCATAGGGCTGTTACCTTTTTTTGGAAGAGGTTGTCAATTTAGCCGGTATATTTTGTTTGATTTTTTTTCACAGTTGTATTTGTGGTAATTTTGAGATTGAAACCCGTAAAGATACAATACTAATGTCCTTTTCTGTGCCTAAGATATTAATTTACAAGAAGAAATAATCCACCTGCATATTGTTAGGCTAACGAAAGATGAGAATGGCTTTTGTGCTGGCTTTTTATTTCGAAAATTTATACGGCAACACTAAATTGTCATTAAAACCTTGTGATTTCTAATAATTGAAAACATGACGAAAACATTGAAGTGACATACCTAGAAAAGGTTCTTTTTACTATGATTAGTAAATATGAAAAGAAACAAGTTGAAATAGATGTAGTTTTCAAGGAAATACAAGAGTGAAATATCTCAATGCATTGTTTAAGTGTGACTTTGATATTTTGATACTTTTCATATTGATTGCATTGTTTAATTTATTATTTCGCAGGTAACATGGATGATACCATTAATCCAGTTATAAATTACTATTCAAGCAACAATAAAAAAATTGAATGATCTGTTCCGTTCAAAATGTTTAAAGACACAAAATCAGTAGTTATCTTGACGAGATTTCTTCTATGACCGGACCATGTTATTCACGGTGAAGAGCAGTACAAAAAAGGAGATGGTATAACTGCCGAAATGAAAGAGACCATAATAAATAAGAGTCCTGAGTCAGAGATAATGTTTCAGAGATAGTGATTCTTACTCTTCAGTCGCGGCTGAATTTTTAGATTTAATATGATTATATTGATTAAACAAAATTTATTATGTTTTTACTTGCTTTCATTCGGTGTTCTTTTTTTTCTATCTGTATCACTTAACTGCACTATATTACTTAAAACATAATATTATAAAGATGAAGAGTTTGTTGTTTTGCACGCCTCATAAGCGAAGCGTTGAGGTGGGTACTACTGTCACTTCGCGCAAAACATCTGATTTTTCAAACTTAAAATGTCTTTATGTATCATACATTGCACTTGTAAGATAATACATACACACACATATTAAGAAAAAACACTATTTTTAACATTCATGATATTTTTGATGTCATTTTTGTTATTTAAACTAGTTAAAAAACAGTTTAAAAAAGTTCTGTCTTGGACGTCCGTGTGTCTGTATGTGCGGAGGATTTTCTTGTTAACACGATAGCGACCGAAATACTTTACTAATCGAGTCTTTTTTTTTCTCTTACGCTTGAGTATGCTCAGGAATAGAACCCTTTCATTTTTCAGGGTCTGATTCGATGTGGTTTAATTGTTATTAAATAAACAAAAAAAAAATATCGACTGTTCTCCATAATTTTAGTATATCTATATATATTCTTTATTTACACCATATACATAAAAAAAAATACATAAAATACAATAGGTAAAGGATGAGATTATGAGGCGTGCACTTTTGGATTTTCCAAACTATTTTTTTTTTGCTCGTAAGAGAAAATAATAAATAAAAGTATCAAAACTATATTTCCAAGTATAACCTAAGTTGCCATGTGTTGATTTTTTGAATTTGCCGCCTTTTCCTAGTCTCATCTTTCGTTAGCCAGACTGTACTATTTTGATAAATTGTGTAGAACTGCCTTACTTTTCGCAACTCGCAAGTATCTTCTTGAGTTTTTGCTATGAAGAGAAAAAAAAAAAATTACGAAGAAACGAGGGTAAAACAAAAATTTCCTTTTTCAAAACCTCTTATTCCTAATTGAGGTAGGTAATTCGGTAAATTTACGAAAATCAATTTATTGATTATCATTAGCTGGCGCCATAAAAAGGGATAGGTAAAATAATGGAACCAAAAACGACGACAGCTGCAGTACCCCAGGTATAATAATGCAAATAATATTCTAGAATATTCATAACCTTGTATTCATAATTAACTTTTAAATGACATTCGATATAATTTTAGGCAGCTTCTGAATGGGTTCAAATTTTTCCAAAGTACGTGACAGAGAATTCTAAAAGTTCTGTTACATTTATTAAGCAACTGACAGTCGTTGCTGTTAGCACTATAACGTATTTGAAAAATTTTGCCCCCGAAGCTTGTTACACGATGGAAACTTTAGGAGGTATAAAATTAAGAATTCTGAAGAAGACATGCAGAGACGAGTGGGGCCAGTTTCTAAGTACGGCTTTATTACAAGCCTTCGATGCTTTTGATAGGAAATACGTAAGATTCTAATCTTTATGATTTATAGTAAACTCTTAGTTTAAACAATAACAGCCTTACCTATAAAAACTAACTGATCTGTTGCTTAAACACCTCTCAGCTAAATAACTCTCAACTCCTTAAACAATGATTAAAATAATCATACTTATAAGTTACCTGTCTCAGTTAATTTTTATACTAACTAACAGTAAGAACTGTTTTATCATTTCATGTCGTGCTGTGTGATGTTTTTGTTTAAAGTATAAACAGCTCAGTTCATTCCAGCTTCACCAATTAGCTTTATGTTTTTACAAAGGCGAGTGTAAATTGGAGAATTTGGTGGAATATTATGTTTTCGAGTATACCTATAACTCTGCTGGGGTGTCCATGAACATCCACTCCAAAAGCCGGGACAATACCGAACACACAATGCGGTATTCTTTCGAAAATGTTAGGGAGAAAACTCTCCAGTTATTTAGAGCCTGTATGGTCATCACGCAGGAGTACACAACAGAGTTTTCGAAGTCAAATGGTGTTAGCTTGCGCCTTCGTTACAATGAAAGTAAGTATTTATAACTTCTATTAAGTTAATTTTATGTTTAACATTTTATTTGTATAATAGTATAAAGATATTCTTTCATAAAGCTGAAATAAATGTGATTATGCGAATAAATAAAATAGATATTCTTAAGAAAATAATATTTTACATAATTGTACACAAAGACGCACCACCGGGCTACCAAGCACCAGGTTTCACGAGTACGGGAGAAGACCACCTGGAGCCAACAATTCAAAACCGAATAAGACTTGGTTGTGTGGAAACCCCGTACCATAAAATTGTGGCTCAATCCTTCTTTAAGAAAACCAGGAGGTCCAGGAGGGCTAGCCATAAGGCAAATGTAAGATTTTTTAAAAGATTTTATTCATAACTAGCTGCTCCGCGCGGTTTCACTCGCATTGCTCTGCTCCTGTTGGTCTTAGCGTGATGATATAATTATAGCCTATAGCCTTCCTCGATAAATGGGCTATCTAACACCAAAAGAATTTTTCAAATAGGACCAGTAGTTCCCTACATTAGCACGTTCAAACAAACAAACAAACTCTTCAGCTTTATAATATTAGTATAG
>CAJQZM010018418.1:0-12144 GCA_907164665.1 Colias nastes | reverse complement strand
GGAGCGTTTCATGTAACATTTTTGGAAATTTCTCGTTTTATTTTTAAAAAGTTATTATTGTCATTTTACTCATTAGATATAGTACTTTCAATAATCAGTTTAAAGTTTTTTCATATCTGCAATAGTTACGGAATAATCGCCTGTGCACACTTAACGATTACACCCGGTATATGGTTCAAGTGATACGGCTCTGTATATGTAATTGTAAAAACCGTTTATTTATTACCGTTAAATCATAGGATTTATCGAAATGAGATGGTGAATAGAATGATTTAGAAAAAAGGTACGTTTTTTGGACGACTTTTTCGAAGCATTAGAACAATTTTTTTAAACAAATTCATCAAACAACATGGTCCCTTATTATATATAATTTAAAAAATTCTACATACTAGAAATATTTTTGCTTAAATAATAGTATTTCTATAAATCATGTAAATCTCACCTCATCTCCCTCGTGTAACAACCCTGACTTTTCCGCAGCTCCCCCTCTTACTATCCTGCCGATTATAACTGCTTCACCTTCATTTCTTACAGTAGCACCTGTAATATTACAATTTATTAATTTCGTAACCTTTAGCTATCTATGAATACTAAATTAATGTTGTAAACTTAAATTCATGTTTTAATGACTCAAGTTTTAAATTATTGGATCAAAAATCTTGCCGTTTTAGCAATGTTTTAATAGATAGTTGTAACCGCAAAATATTCGTCCGAAAATTAAATCAAATTAAAAGAAATATCTACTTACCAAGTGGTTCATTAGTCTTTTCGAGTTTAATAATTTTAATTGTATCGCTCGTGTCGTCGGGCGAGCCCGCGGGCTGGAACTTGTCGTTCTCGCCCCTGTGGTTGCCAGTCTGCAAAATATTATATTAATTATCTATGATATTTTTTTTTATAAAATAAAATTGTTTTTTTTTTTATAATTGGTTAGTAAAATCTATATGAGACACGTGGCTTTTTTATTATATCGGATGGAATTGTACAATGTCAAACACAGGACATAATTTTTTTGAAGTGAAACTTCTTTATCGGGGTTGGAAAAAAATTTAGTGTAACATTTTTTCGTTACGCGTGACATTTTTCCGTTACGCGCCATCTTTTTTTTATCCCTACCACGCGTGATTCGACGTATTTCTGTGAAGTTGCATATAGTAATTTTTTTTAAATAAGGTCATAAAGAAGTTTCACTTCTTACGTGTGTACACTAGTACAAGCACACATTTTTTTTTATTTATTACAAATATTTTGCAAGGTACGCCGGGTCTACCAGGACAGCAGCACTATCAAGTACCATGCGCTTGCAGCAAAGTCTCCAACTCAAATCCACCCAACATTACCTTTATCCATTTTGAAGTGAAACTTCTTTAGGCGCGTTCAGTAAAATTTCAAAGTCGCGTCATGGCAATACCGTCAGGTCATGGAGTAAGGCGACGATTTTGGTATCTTTGAATCTTGCCAAAGAAATTTCATTTACATGTATGCTCGGCACACACGATCTTATTTTTTTATTTATCCCATGTATAAATGTATCCATGACATAAATCTAAATACATACAAAATAGTTATAACAAGCAGTAAATCTATACTAATATTATAAAACGGAAGAGTTTGTTTGAACGCGTTAATCTCGGGAACTACTGGTCTGATTTGAAAAATTATTTCGGCGTTAGATAGCCCATTTATCGAGGAAGGCTATAGGCTATATTATATCATCTCGCTAAGACCAACAGGAGCGGCGGCACTGCGGGTAAAACCGCGGGGCACAACTAGTTAGTAAAAAAGACGTGTGGCACTCGGGGACTGCCGCGGTAAAGCTATTGCATGCTATGCCTTCAAGCCACACCTCCGCGCCCGTCGGAGTGGGGAGCGTGAGGTTTTTTCGTTACGGAATTTCTGGATTCGGTCCCCGCGCTCAAGGCCCGCGATAGAAGCTATGCAATAGCTTAATAAATACCTTCCGATTCCTCGCAAAGCACGCCGGGTCTACCAGGGCAGCAGCGCTGTCGTGCGCTTGCAATAGACTCTCGAGCTCGAGCCCGCCGAGCACCGACACGAGTTCCGCCGCTACACTCGACGTCGCACCTCCTGATGCGGCGTGCGCGCCTAGTACGTCTATACACTGAAATAAAGATTATAATTATTTTTTAATCATTATTTAATAAAATTCACCATGTTTATTTAATTACCTACAGATATTTTTCAAATACGGTTTACACGACTTTTTTTTTTAATTTTTATCAATCCTGAAAAAATATCTATATATAGGGAAAATAATTTCATTTCAAATTGAATATTATATTTTATTAAAAAGGATGATAATGGAAAATTTATTAAATATCGTTTGTAATTTAATATATGAATAATGTATAGCACAAATTGTTTTGTAAAAGATGATGTAAGGATATTGTTTGATAAAAATTTGGGCATCCGTGTGTAACCATTATTGTTTGCTAATTATTATTTAAATACAATAGCTCAATTGTTGCATGACTTTGATCATTTAAAATTTCCATGATTTTTCGAGTCATTACTTACTATATACAGGTTTCATCACGTTACCATAAGCAATTAAATAACCATAAGGATAATTCACAAACACCCAAAACATTAATATTCTCAGTAAATAATTTTGCAACAGATTTTGATGTAGTTTTTTTTTAGAGAGTGGTTCAAGCGAAATGTTTTAGTACATCATTTGTTAAGTTTTAAACGCAAAAGTCGCGGGCATCACCTAGTAATAAAATAAACTTACATCTTTTAACCGATCCTGCGCTCTCTGTGTCTGCGGGGGTGATAACCCAGGTCGCTTGTGCCTCACCGCATTCAGCACAGCCGTTCTCGTGGTGAGGGGTGTAGCTAACCCGGGGCAGAGCGTGCTGGCTGCCCCGGCAATACGCGCCGCTAAACCCGACTCGCCCAGGGAACCCAGGGCCTTTTGTACCCTGGATAACGCTGCGCATACTTCTTGGTAATCTGGAATAGAATAATAGGTTAGATAAAATATAATGTAGAACAAATAGTGATGAATATTATAACAAATAGAATTGGTTTGTGGTATAAGAATTTAACCTACACATATTACAAAATAGAAGGAATTCAGAATGCGGTACTTAATTGTAGACATTTTTCAAATTTTGGGTTCTATATCCAATTTTAATAGGTATTCATTCCTATGTATTTGAACATAACAAAGAAGTTCTTAATAGATAACATTGTCTTCAATTTTTATTTAAATAATTTGTACCATTTAAAGATCTAAGGCATAACTTCTTATATTTTAAATGTTAAGAAAATACATTGAATGTTTCATATATTCCATGAATGCAATATGTTACATTAAAAACGTAACACACTTTTATTCAAATCAAGAAAATAGGTCATCACATCTTCAAACCAATTTCTACGTCGACGATTGAAATCCTAAAAATGATATCTGATATTGAATCCCAGGAATTCTATTACATGATATTTCCATGGAATATTACATATTGAAGCCTGGCTTATATAGTTATAGTGGACGAAGAGGCCACATTATTTCTATTTGGATGGGTCCAGCTAAATTAGTAATAACACGTAGAAATAAATTTTTAATTAGGTTAAGTTTTTCTATCGCATATTTGTTTAAGACACTCTTTCTTAGGGTAGCAAATATGAAAGACCTAATCTTAATTATGGAATATTTAAAGATGATCCAACAGCAGCAAACAGTTTTTATGATTAATATAAATTGTTATATCACTGTTGAGTGAAATAAAATACTCTCTGACAGTTAAAATGACATTGCAAGATTCCACAGGGATTCAAGACTACCCAGGTTTATTTTTTAGGATCCCAGAAAAACCCCTTGAAGAGGCTACGTTAAACGAAATTGTTAAAACTAAATATTAACATCAATTGCTAGTCAAATTTAGCAAAATTACATGTCAAAAACAACACCATCCCAAACCACTCATCTCCAAACTTAAATTCTTAACCAAATGTTATTAAAATAGAGGAAGGTTCTATATCCTATTATTGTACTACATATAAATGCGAAAGTTTGTTTGTTACTCCTTCATGCAAAAACTGATGAACCGATTTTCATGAAATTTGGTACACATATAACTTGGATTAACATATAGGATAGTTTTAATCCTGAAAATCCCACGGGAAAGGACTCCATATCAACTCACCAACAATACTATACAACTGTGAGGGTTCCTCCACGTCCTCCTCGTACGCCTCGTTCACGAAGGAGGTAGTGTTGGGAGGGTTGGACTCCAGAGCCTGCAGTTTGTGCGACCCCCTGAGGGAGTTTCGGAGGAACTCATTCTGCGCTGCGATCCTCTCTTCTGCTTCTTTACGTTGGCGGAGCTGTTCCTGGAAAGAGAAAGAGATATTAATAAAATGGTTTTTGGTAATTTTTGTGCTATGTAACTGTTATTTATCGAGATTTTTTAGGAAAAAAAAGAATATAATATATGAGGTTTTCAAGGTTCAAGAAATTATACAATCAAAGGATCATCCAGTTACATTTAACTTTTAAATAAAGAGACAGAAGATACGTCGTACGTTTTTAAAGAAACTGAGAACAGTTAATTTGGGTATACCGTTCCAAGTTTCTAAGTAAAAGGTCAAGATTGGAAGTTATGTGAAGAAAGGGACTCCGCAATACCAAAAATAGTGAAGAAATATCTGTTTACTTCACTTGTTGTAGTACCCTCGTAGTTTTTTATTACACGTGTTTTATAATAAATCTGATAAATATTAAAAGATACAGTTTTGTATGAAGCTATACGGCAGACCATATTTCGACAAACTTTTAGAACCAATATCAGCTCCAGTGTCATCAGTAATGCCGCAGCCACACGACTCGACGAGTGGTATGGGAAGTAACGAGGAAAGTAGGCAGAGGCATAGTGTGGCCACGTTACTCGTCATGCCACTCGTCGTGCTCATCGTCCTGCTCACTGCTCCCTATTTTGTCGGCTTTTGCGCGCGAGTCAAAGGACCGGCAATACGAGTGCGAATTAGGGATGGGCGTCATGGAATCAACGTTAGTTAAATTAACCGTCTATATGTACACTCAACGATTCGACTAGTCCATCGCTCACCAATGCACTAGTTGAATTCAACGGCTAAACAGTCTTATTGATAAGAATAAATTCTTTTCTTTGAAGTTTTTTAAAAAAAATATTTTTGGTTTACAAGACAAATGTTTTGAATTTAAACTATAAAAACAAACGATAATAAGTTTTTTAGTAATACTTTTTTTAGGGAGTATAATTTTTGTAAGAAAGCATAAACATTTATTAATTGTTTTATTGAGATTAGAATTTATTGTTTTAAGAATTTATTTAATAATAGTTATAGTTATTTATTTTATAACACTAAATTATAATGTATATAATATATTAATGGTATTTTTAGATTTTAACTGTTGAATTTGAATTTTGTTTGTTTTTAGTTTGTGTGTAATTACGCGCGCGTATCGGTCGACCGTATCAATCGTTGTCAATTCGTTTCAGTTTACACATGGACTAGTCGAAGATTTTAACTAGTTGAACGACTAGTTGATGAACGACATTTAACGATCTAGTCTCGTTGATGAAAAATACGTCGACGACCCATCCCTAGTGAAGAGCGTCGCGATTAATCGCGCGAGTAGAGCAGTGTGTGGCCAGACGGCAATATCGAGGCGAGCGGCCGCGGCAGCGCGATGAGCAGGACGAGGAGCAGGACGAGTAGCATAGTGTGGCTGGGGTATAAGGTTTAATACTGAAGAAAAAATAGATGAATAACACCATTCAAATCGTACGTTTAATTACTTCTTAGATCCAACACTTATAAATCCGACGCTATAAAACTAAACTAAGTAAACAATACAAAAATAAAGTCTCCCAACTGCAATATACAATACAAATATTTCTAAAAATATTCTTTTATATTTGAAACAGAACGTTACAAACATGACTGTATCGGATTTTCATTTGTAGTTCCCCGTAGCTATTGCATATAACACAAATTACTGTCTCGAAGAAAAGAGTTTTGTTCGTATCTTTGTATTTTCAGTTTTAATGAAGGGTTGGAATTGTTCTAGATTTAATATTGGGAACAGATATTATGTTATACATTATACATTTGAATATAGTCTAAAATAAGATAAAATGTTGAATTCATAGATATCTTATCTAAGATCTAATAGATATAACATCAGGCAAAAATCTTAACACTGTTTTCAGTGAAATTCAAAATGCTGAAATTGAAAATCTTAGTATTCTTAGCTTAAAAAATCTAAACACTAATTTGTTGATCAGTTTATGACTGTAATCGATACACATCGAATCTACTATTCACAATTGCAATTCTTTAGATATAGAATATAGATGCATGGAAAAAAACTTATCTTTTATTTCAAGTCAATTCAAATGAAACAAACCTTAGAGGGTACCTACTCCTACACTACTCGACAACAAGCAAACTGAAACTCATCTATATACCACTATATACCTACTAAATACTAATACAATTAAAAAGTTTGACGTCAATGCTCGTCGCTCAGTTAACCCGTAATGTCCGTTTGCCCCACTTGGCTGATATTTTTATGTCTTTCTGCCTCAAATCACATTCTATGAGATTTTTAATCTAATGAATTATTCTTCACGCGATAGCAATTTCTATACAAATTACAAACTATACATTCTAAATTTCCTCTTAGTTTTTGTAAATATATAATATTCTATATCCTGGATTCGTTTGCGCCTTGATTACGTGTCAGACATGTAAGCATTATAGACATTTAAGTATATATTAATGAAATCATGACATTTAAAATGTAATTTAAAATTTTATGTGTATAGATATGTAAATACATATATCTATTCTACTTAACACTAAGAACAGTATATAATATCGTACAACAATTTGCAGATAATTTCCACATTACAAAAACTATTATACTCATATATTTTGTGTCAAGAAGCATCAAGATACAAAATAAACATTGCACAAAGCAAATCTTAATTTGAATAACAAAATCGTGAAGTTGCGAAAAGTTCAAAGACCCCATAACTGTGCCAAATATATTATAAAGATTAAAATATTTCGTTAAATTAAATCATGCGAATAAAATCTTGCTGTTTTTTATGCAAATAACATATTTAAAAGCCATTTTATCACCAATTCTTGATATATTTCCCTAATAAATATGGTCAAAAGAAACACCGATATTACATTTAACATTTTAGCGATACATTCTTGTAAAATTAAAGTGAGTAACGGGAGCATACCTTTAAAATCCTTTACAGAGGCTGTATCAAATTTGGTACTCAATTACGTTACACCCTCGAAACGCATCTACCCTTTGTGACTAAATGTAGTCACTTCTATGGACGGTGGCTATTGGCCTTTTGTCACACTAATGCAATTTTGAACCAAGTTTTAAAAGGTTCGTAATAATTTTTATGTCTAAATTTTGTACCTACCTTTACTACTGTATTAGCTTTAGTTGATATTAAAGTAAGCAAATAATAATAAATACTAGAAAAATTATTCGAAAACATATTTTTGTTCGGAGGATGTCGTAGATTATATGAATGCATTAAAATACCTGTGTATTATTTAGTCACATTAAAAATAGACCTGATGGTTCGCAAACAGTACCTATTACACGTACAGATTGTCAATACATTTTTATATAACACTTGCAACATAATTCAATCACGCTTACGTCACAGAATTATGCCACAGACTAAAAAACGTGTGAAACTCACCGAGTACGCCTTTATCCTTTTTGGGTCAACATCATGCGACCGCGTCTGCGCACGCGGCGACGACGATACCATGATCTATGGATCACGATCTATGGATTACTAAGCTAACGGTCTACACGCACAGAACGCCATCCCAAACATGGTATACTTTCACAAACCACTATGAAATTTCGTTGGAATAAAATATGGCCGCCTAATTGGATTTTTAGCGGCTAATTGATCTATTAGGATAAAGATTAATTAAGGTTGAGTGTTAATCACGATTTCATAATGCGACAATTTTAAAGATACTTACGGAAAACTGATATACACGACACATTATAAACATTAGTTTTAAATATCTCCTTGTTCCCAAATTAAATTCAGTTTGAATTAAGTTATTTGTAGGTTTTAAGGTTCAATCTTTTATTAAACTACTACCGATACAGTGTCGATTCTATCGAGATTACAACAAGAAATTTAAGAAATCGTAGATTTATTTCCAAGTATATTACTTATCTAATAGGCAAGCAACAGCTAGTACCTTGTAGTCCTACTACTCATAACTGTATTATAAACTAAATCTGATCATATATGGCTTATTCGATTAAAATATTATATACAGCCTCCATACGCATAACATTGTACTTTTAGCATTGATTACGTCACGAAATAGCGTTAATCGAAGGTTAAGTCACTTTAATCTATAAATAAATAAGTTATTTATAAAATATATGTATTAAATAAATAACACGAGAGTTTTATGTATAATTTTCACTGTTACATTTGAGACGGAACGGATTTGTTTTATATTTATATGTGCCATGGACATATTTGAGGATTCATATATATGTATTTTCATCTTGAAAACTAAGAGAATAAACAATTTAATAGTGATTTAGCATAGAAACGTCTTTATCGATGTGTAGTGAGTGAATTAACGACGTCATGAGTGAAGTCAGGAATTACAGCCACTAGTTTTAAAATGATATAATTAAAAATTCATGTCATACATTGAGAAAAATTGTACAGAATTGCTTGATCAGCCTTTTACTGCCCAAGTTTCCATTCCATGGTATCGAACCCAGTTACAAAAAACTTTAATCATAAAACGTTGGGCTTCAAATCAAACTTTGTTTACAAGGTAAAAGTCACAGCTTCATACAAGCTTTCAGATTTACAAGACAGCTATTATATAAATGTTATGTTTTAATTCAAAGAAATAGCAAGACGTTTCGTGAATTCCATTCGAATTCCCCGGTGTGACCTCAATATATTCTGCATGTTTATTACGACTTGTAATTTGTTGTTACAGTGGCTGTAATATGTTGTTGCAGTTGCTGTAATTTGTTGTTACAGAGGCTGTAATTCAGTTAAAGCATTATGTAGTTTGTAATGTGTATTGTTATACTGTAGGCCTTTCTCCCATTACGATACGCACAGGCGATTCAAGTATCCTGCAAGTCTCGGATTTTGTATGTAGGCTCGCACACTACGCTACCGGTACCTACATACAAATGTATGTGAGATACTCCGCGGCGACTAGTCTCCGAGACTTGCAGGATACTTGAATCGCCTGTGTGTATCGTAATGGGAGAAAGGCCTAATAGAATTATTTAACGACCCGCTTGGTACAGTGACGGAAACTCCAGTACGATTCCGCTTGAGTTATCTGGAATTTCGGGGCGCTATGTATGTTTCTTCTTAATTGTGAATAGGGAAGCGCTTGACCACAATCTTGCTTGATGTTAAGCTGAGATGTGGTCTAAGATGATACACGCTTCCCTAGAAGGTACGCTTGAAGAAGTACAATAATTTTATTGTAAAAAATTGTAAAAAATAAGGTGGTGATGGTTGAATTTGCCGTCTGTCCCGAGAAAATAAATACATTTAAATTAAAGCATTACCGATTAATATATTAGACTTTTTTCGCGTGTTTTATTATCCCGATATAAAGCTTGTCAATGCTTGTATGACGCTATCATTAGCAATATCATAGAAAAAAATATCGTGAAGTACCTATAAGGAATATACTTATTCCTTTAGCGAAAAGGGAACCTCTCAGTCAATTGGCCGGCCATTAGACTTCGATAGATGTTATTGGAATAAAAATATATGGTGATCGTTGAAAACACTTCAATTGCGATATAGTAAAAACTAGCTGTAATCCACGGTTTTACCCGCATTTCTCCGCTCCTATTAGTCTTAGCGTGATGATATATAGCTATAGCCAAAGAATACTAAATAGTTAATACATAACTATAGCCTTCCTCGATACCTGGGCTATCTAAAACTGAAAGAATTTCTCAAATCTGACCTGTAGTTCCTGAGGTTAGCGCGTATAACCAACTAAACAAACAAACTTATCATATATATTAATATAACAATATCACCAAAATTAGTTTATAATCTGATTATCAATCGATTATAATCTAAAAACGCAAACTAATCAGTTGACCCACACTCAAAGCACAATATTGGATAGCGCAAAATTAAACTGATATCTCTTGTGTAGATAAAGATGAATTTATAATCGAAAAGCTGAAATATTCTGCAGAGAAACTGCAAAGTTATTTAGGATAATGTAATTGATAACGCAAAAGAGAAAAATCTTAAGTAATTTTATTGTGTCAAATTATTTTTAAAAATTATTCGTAAAAATTAATTTCAATCAGAATGTCCATAATTATCCTCACTCAGGGCCGATCCTTAGTTAAAACTTATTCATCGAATATCGTATTAAACAACCATTTTAAAATGTGTTACTTGCCCACTTTTTGACAGTTTTTAGGTGACATTTTTATATTATTGTGTTTATACTTTATTGGATGGTTAAGATTTAACCAAGGATTGAAAAATCAGCCCTTAGTAAAAGAAAAATGGAAAATTAACCAAACCAATATTAATTTAAATCCGATCAGTTATCTATACTTATCTATACTTATGTCATAAAGCTGAAGAGTTTGTTTGCATGAACGCGCTAATCTCAGGAACTACTTGATCCGATTTGAAAAATTATTTCAGTGTTAGATAGCTCATTTATCAAGGAAGGCTATAGGCTATATATCATTACGCTAAGATCAACAAGAGGGAAGCAATAGGGGTAAAGCAAAGTGTATGTCAAGTCATATTTATAACACTTATTACAATCTTCGCTACCAATCACAAAAGATTCAATATTCGCAAAGGCATCCGTAAAACCTTTATAACGTACACACAAGGTCAAAGCATTCGTCACACAAACCAATGTGTGTGAAATGACTTTATATTATGCGTTGATGTTAAATTGGTCACAGTGTTTTTATTTATACATGGAATTTATCCCCTTAATTTTAATGGTTTTTAACATTTTTTTTTTAATGAATATAGGCAGACGTTTGACCACAATCCCACCTGATGGAAAGCGGCGATGTGGTCTACTTTGATGCACGTCTGCCTAGAAGAAGCCTGTTCACCCTTGCTTTGAAAACTTCCAGATTGTATTGTGCAGGAAATATAGAGCTAGGTTTTTATAATAAAGATGACTCGAAGCGACGTGTTTTTTATATCATGCAAAAAGCTAAAATATCTTTTAAATTGCTGATCAAGTGTCCCAACAATAAAAGAAAATGAGAAAAATGCACTTTATATTAAAAATTTTAAAAGATTGTATTTTCCTAGCATCTTTTTCGGTGCATTACCACAGCAGTTGTATTTCAAAAATCATTAATTTTGGGCTTCAATCGGTTCACTAGCCACTAAACAGAAGAATATTATTTTTAACTTAATACGTTCGTTGTAAAAGAAAATCTTTTCCAGTCTTAATTTAAACTTGCAACACAAACAAATATCGAACTAAAAAAGAAAAAAAACACCCAATTTCTTTTGTGTTTCCCTAGGGCCTAGAGCAATGTTTAAGTTGTTTTTTGTTAAATCCAATAAACTTATTTGTTCCAACTTCTAACGATAATAAGGCGCTGTGTTCTTCGGTTAGAAATATGTTTAGAAATGTATTAATTAATATAGTTTTAAAAACTAATAACACGCTTTAAAGAGATGGAATTATTGAATTGTGATCGATTCTTGATTAGTGTACAAAGTTTGAATAGAATCTGTCCGTTTAAACAGTCCTTCAAAATCGATAGTCAAGAAGTCGATTACATACAAACATACAGGTGAGCTAAGATAATAATAAAAAAGACACTTACAAGGCGGTAAATACAACGTTTGTATAAAATTCCTTGCTTCACAAGACACAACATAAAAATATTAATTTTGCATGCAAAGCGTAAATTCTAACCTACATTTCAGAGTTTTTTAAATTAGAATTCCATTGTAGTTAGAAAAAAGTCATATATAGTTCGCACAAAGGTTTTCTTACAAAGAATTTACAGCGTTTAATTAGGCTAAACTTTTAATCACCGTTGAGAAA
>CAJQZM010018415.1:0-12611 GCA_907164665.1 Colias nastes | reverse complement strand
CAGAAACAAGTAAAAATCACTCTAAAATCGATAAGGACTCTTAAAGTCTTCGCAAACAAAAACGTCTGGCTCAGACAATGAATCCTTTACTAAATGCTGATGTTCCCACTAGACTTGGCGGGATTCAAATTGTCATTATTATGTGACGTCACATGTGTTTGGGGATAGTAGTGATAATTTTTTGGAGCGGATTTGTTTGGAAAGGATTCTTTTGTTAATTATACATAGGTACATGAAGGATAGGTAAAGGAAAAGGCTCGTTATGTGAA
Source organism: Colias nastes (assembly GCA_907164665.1). Classification (NCBI taxonomy): domain Eukaryota; kingdom Metazoa; phylum Arthropoda; class Insecta; order Lepidoptera; family Pieridae; genus Colias; species Colias nastes. The sequence continues at coordinate 12,342 of CAJQZM010018415.1, read as the reverse complement.
ATATTTTCTACAATAAAGCTGTAAACAAATTATTGTAATATTTTTGCTAGAGAATGCTGCTTCTTGAATTTTTCTTGTTTACAGGGCTATATAGTTAAATTTTATATGATAAATATAGCCTATTTATTACAATGAAATAAAATTGATCACATAGGGAATGCAAAAGTTTCGAATCAAGGCCTACAGTCTATAATATGTACTAAGTACCTAAATATTATGATTAATTTTTATCTGTTTCGTCGTCAGTAGGATATATTGATTAGGTTATAGCTACTTGTATACGTCTGGAATTCACTTGTATCTCTGTGGGTTTATATAAAATATAAATGGTTTATTGATCAATGAAATGCCAATCTAATGGCATTGTAACAAAAACTGGAGGCGGCTAAATATACCATTATGCAAATTGGAGAGCGTCTTAGGTGGGGCTTAGACTCCGATCACTCAAGATAAAGACGTTTTTAGTATTCCCTAAAGAATTAGGTTTAGTTTAAATAAATTACGCGTCATTATTTAATTCAATAGTTAGATCCGAATTTAGATCGACCTTCACCTATCTGATAATCAGATGAGACGTATTTTATATCAAACTAGCTGCGCTCCGCGGTTTCACCCGCATGGCTGTTGGTCTTAGCGTGATGATATATAGCCTATTGCCTTCCTCGATAAATGGGCTATCTAACACCGAATTTTTCAAATCGGACCAGTAGTTCCCGAGATTAGCGCGTTCAAACAAACAAACAAACAAACTCGCTTTATAATATTAGTATAGATAAAATTTATGAACAAATATGCCTATGATAGCTCGCTTATCAAAGAGCTCATGGCATTTATAACGCTCTTGTCATAAGGATTACCTTATATTTGTTTTTATAAAGTGGAATAGAATTGAATTTGTAATAAGATGATACATTAGTTCATATGAAAGCTAGCAAAATGTAATTTAATAAAAGAGTTTCCCAAATATTATGATAAAATTAGCAATGTTTGTTGCAAGTCTGTTGCAAATAGACAAATGAACTGAACACACAAGCTAGATAAATACATTGTATTTTAGTTCGCTATATTTCTTCAGACGTGACGACAAAAACACACCTGACGAATAGCACAATGGACGGGATCATTACGCTGAGCGAGGAGTCTTTATTAACTATAATTGCTATGTTTTTATAAAATTTTATATTTTAAAATATTTTGCATAATTCAATGTATTTGTGAAATTTAATTTGTTTTAATATGGTTAAATGTTTTGTTACCAGAAATGTTATGTACCTTTTATAAGCTTTTAAATTAGTACACATGCATGTGAAATATACCTAATGAGTTCTGTTTGAATCCATGTCTAAAAATAGCGACAACAATATTCCAGTTACGTTGCTTTTGTTAAATTTTTTTTCAAGCTTAGCAAAAACCAACACATATGATTTTTGCCAGGAATCTCTCTTATTATTATTAAAATAATCATAAATGAAAAAATGAAAAAAATGAAAAAATATTTATTTGGACCCACATTATTAAAAGTTTACATAATATATAATATATCAATTGTGCTTTCCAAACTAAATTATTGTATAAACACTTACGGGCCATGCCTTCTTCAGCGATCACAACATTTGATTCAGAGAATTCAGAATGCTTGCATTAGATATTGTTTTAATGTCCCACCTAGATCTCACATCACACCTTTCCTAAACTCAGCAAATATTCTAAATATGAAAGGTAGACACAAACTATTTATGGCTTGCTTTCTGTTCGACCTCTTGAAGATCAAACGCCCAGCTTACTTATTTGAGAAGCTTATGTGGCGAAAAGATGGTGGTCGTAACCCAGCAAGACTCGGAACCAACATTTTCTCTGTACCAAAACACAGAACTATGGCCTTCCGTGGCAGTTTCAAGTACTGTGCAACAAAATGTTGGAACGACATTCCTCCACCCATGCGCAACATTTGTAGCAAATTAAGATTTAAAACTGTTTATCGGGACCACCTTTTAGGTATCCAAAAATCTAATCAATAATTTTCAATAGTTTTTCTAATTTATCTATTTATTTTCCTCATTTGCACAGTCCTGTTTCTGCCGTGAACCTATAGTATCGTGTTATCTATTTTTGATATTGTGTATTGCTATTTATTGATATTATATACCTTCTAATATTATTTCATTATTTTTCCTTTATCTCCCTATATTTTTAACTTTATTTATTAATTGTTTATTTATTTAAGTTAATTTATTTTTCTGCCCTCTAGAGGCTTTGGCAGAATATCAGCGTCGGGGTTTTTCAATCCCGACATTCATGCTGAGCCAATGCCTGTTTGTAGAACACTGTGCACATTAAATGTATCCGTTTCTTTTAATATACTGTGTGTTTTGTTTCTGTTAATTGATTTTATGTTTTGTGTTTATATTATGTACCTATATTTTTTTGTGTTCTATGAATAAACGAGTTATCTATCTATCTATCTATCTTTAGTCTGTGATAAGTTGAAAAGTAAGTATGTTTAAAATGCTCACAAAAAATTCAATAAAACCTGGCAACATTTTAGTATCTAGTAAAAACCGTAGCCTTAAAACGAAGTAAGATAGCTAAAAAAATAAACCTTTTCGAGATTGACAATTTTTACCTTTATTTTCTAAAATAGCGTTATTATTTTGTCTCTGTCGAAGGGATTGAGGATCAGTGAGCCGAAACCAGAGAATTGTAACTTAAGTATTCTTTGAAAGGGTTTTACAGAATTTGAGAAAGGTTAAGGTATAGATAAAAATAATGGGAATTTGTATTTGAAACAAATAAATTCATATGTTAGAATTATAAATATAGATAGAGATTAATAATTAATTATCTATATATATATATATAAAAATGAAACCCGTTTCGCGTTGTCACGGCATCACGTGTGAACGGGTGGACCGATTTCGATAATTCTATTTTATTATATATCTTGAAGTACGAGGATGGTTCTTATGTAGAGAAAACGTAAATATGTACCACGGGCGAAGCCGGGAGGGACCGCTAGTTTTTAATAAAATCATTCACACACCAATTTAAAGTAAAAGATACTTTAACAAAACGTTGAATTAAATTAAATAGAACTAACTATATTCTAACAATTTGTCACAATGATATCAGTTACAAAACGTCCCTTGATACATTACGGACTAAGGTCGTTAAATTTGAAGTCGACCCAAAACGCAAAATGTCTACGGGTTAATAAATTCAAAATCTACGTGAGCTTGGATAAAGGCACTTTACATAGTATAAAGAGAGAAGTAGACCGACTCCTAAACTCGCTAGTCACAGGGTTGTCACTTGTCACATTTTTTTTCTTGTTATGGCAAGAAGATATAACTATTTGCCAGTGTCATGTCGATGTCACATTGTTGTTTAAATAATAATTTAATTAATAAATAAACAAACACCGACCGCTCACAGCAATGGCGCGGGCGCGGCTGTCACGAGACCGGTCCATGAGTAGGAACCGAGCGGCGTTGTATGCGTGCGTCAAGCTTGCGTACGTACATGAACGGGGGGCGTGGCCAAGCGCTCCACGTACATACAAACGGCGCGATGTACCTTTGTTCGAAGATAACTTACTTTTCTCTTTATACTATGTACTTTATGAGTGATTTTAACAAGACGTGAGGTAGCGTTTTAGTCTTAAGTACTGAGATTTTAGAATCTAATCGTGGTTTATGGCCTGTACTTGACGTTTGAAGGATCTTATTAGTGAATTTACGATTCCATAGTAGTAGTTTTAGCTGAGGGAATAGAATTAACGGAGGTATTTTGTATATTGAAGGACTCTTTAATAGCGGTAAGGCCGTGATCAATAGAAAGGTCTGTATTCACATATTAGGTAATGTTGGAAGGTAAAAATTTTCGATAAGAATGGATTTCCGAATTTTATTTTTCACCTCCTTCCTTATTTAATGGTTAGTGCATGAGCGTAGAAACAATGCCTTGAGGTTTTCCAAATAACACTCTAAGAAGAAACTCAATAAAATGATGTCTGATAACTTACCTGTACGTTACGAACCTTTTACAATTTTATTACGATTGTAATATAGACAAAAGGAATTCCCATTTTGACAAGGATCAAAAGGCTACTAGATCGTAAAAGATATCGGACGAAAAACAGATGTGACATCTGCAACAAGACTTCAATTAATTTAACTTAGTTAACTGAAACGCTCATTTTTTTTATTTTGATAGAAGGTACAATCTTAAATGCACGTACATTAATTACATAATATTATAAGTATATTATATTGTGTGATATATTACAAATGGTTGTATGATATAAACGGCTCGACACATTTTCAAAAATTTTCTTGTAATTGTCTGATAATAACAGAAGAAAATCGATTAAAACAAAACGATTGGTAACACTAATATATTAGTATATATTATTTATTTAGTTTATAGTAGTTGTCCGAATTATAATAGTTGTCATGTCAAGAAATTAATAATTCCAAGTTAGAACGAACTTCATTTAGTTTAGACGTAAAATACCAAAACTCAAACTCATACAAAGTAAAGGTTCATTCAGGGACACTTCTGTAAAATTTAATAATCTGACCTTGTGTGGTTTGCCTCTGAGGTGTTTGTATGGGATGGCTTGAATCATAAACGTTGGAGAAATAGAATTTAATATTGTCGTCCATCTTAATGTTATAAGTACGAAATTCTGTCTGTTTGTCCGTTTCACTTAGAAATTGATTAAATTTATACTGTAAACAACATCTAAAGAATGGAAATGAGGATGAATGTTTTGTTCAAAGTTATTTTAATAAAATGTTGTAGTAAACAATGATATTTTAAATTGCTACGAATATCTAAATACTTTTATAGAGTCTAAGAATCAAAACAAAAATAATAGGAGTTTGACGAAATGGTAAAAGAATAGATTTAAAACATAAAAATATTTTATAGGTAGCGATCAAACAATAATAGATGTATTATTTAAATTTAATCGCCATGGAAACTTATTCTAGATGAATAATACATTATTTTCATTTTGTTCACAGATAAGAAACTAACAAGCTCATAATTCATTTTGTTTTCGTTCAGTAAACAGGAGCACTTAGAACAATATTATGATTTAATGATGGTTATAATTAATCTTCCTTTAAGAATTTAGCTTTTTCCATAAACTCCTGGTTACGTCGAAAAACCATCATGATAAAAAAAACTTTTTAAACTCTTATTCCAGAGTAATTTCCCTTGATAAATTAGCTTTAGAGAACATTATTTCTAGTCAATGCTAATTAAATAATTAAAACTTTATTACAAAATGATTACGTTTCTCTATTGGAGACTACCTACATATTTTATCCTAAATTTTAATAATAAATCAAACTTTCAACCTCAGAAGCTGTACGTATTTTTTCTTTTTCATTTGTAAAATACTGTTTCAATAATATTATCATAGCTGATATTTTAATCTATTCTAAAAATATTCCACATGAAAGAAAGAATCGAAGCAAACCATCGAAAGAATTAAATAAAGTTTTTTTATATGGTTTTTTTTTACAAACAAATGGGTTTTTCATATGTTTGTAAATTGTACCATGTAATATACAATGTACCTACTTCTTTCTTTTTCTTTTAAACGATCAATCAATATTTTTATGCCACCAAAATGAAATACATGTCAGGTTATTCGTACCAATCAATCATTGGAATCCATATTGGATTTTATCGAAAAACGAAGTCTTGTACGAAGATATTAGATATTAATGTAGGTACCTATACTAGTAGTGCCTTATATTTTAGTGATATCTTATAGATTAATAGATGACCTTGCAAATTCTGCCAGGACACTCTTACGACATAGGGGTATAAAAAATTGTTTACAAACTTCTCAGACCTACTGAATATTTACTTACTACGACTTATTCGTAAAAATTGATCGAGCTTTTTACATCTCTAAAAATTGGTTGTCTGTAAAGTCGGTTTACTGACGATAGTTGAACGTGACAACGTCCGATTGTGCTTCTTTGTCGCTCGTTCCGCGCTCTCGCTTGCATTTCAAGCCTTACATGGAACGCCTCAGAGCGAGGTAACGCCGCATGAGTCATGTTTTTTCGTGCGTGCAGCCGGCTCTATCGAATTATAAGACGTTGTCACGTCAAAAAATGTGAAATTAAAACATATATTTTGTATGTCGCAACATCCGATAATTGTCTAAGTTAAACGAAATTTATACCTAAACAAAACAGCATATGTGTAGCGTGTTGTAAACCTTAGAGAAAAACCCTCCTTTCTTACTACAAAAAAGTACTCAATAAAAAAACTTAAGTGTGAAGTCGAGTCAAAGCTACAAGCAATCATATCACCACAGCTTATGAGTTATGAAACAGTGAGAATCCTGTCGTGCCTCCTTTTTTTTCATTTCGCATGAATCTTTCATCTGGTATGGTTTAACAAGCTCTAGGTATCAGAGTGGTGTTAAAATGCTGCTGTTCTTATTTGAATACGAATTTTTGTAAAGTAAAATATGTATTTATGTAAAGTATTATATAATAAGTAAATTATTTATACATTATTTGTATTTATCGGCTTTTTTAAAGGAAAATTAGATGTAGAGCAAATGTAAATCGTGTGGTTGTTTATATTTTTAAGTCGGTACATTATTCATTGTTTAGCTATATTTAAATCGTCATCTACGTTCTTATACAGACGAGGTAAGTTAATAAGTTTAATTTTCCTGATATCCGATCTTATTCTTATTCTTAAACACTATTAAATAGTATACAAAATTTAATTTGGCTTATTGTATTTGCGTATATTTATTGAATATAGCGCCTTATAAAATAATGAAAAAGACTACTACCTCTACTCATTCTCCTCAATATCCAAGATTTCACTACCAAATTATTTAAACTATTGCATAAATCTTGTAAAATTAAATAGTAATCTGCAACTAAGACTCCTCGCATTTTTCCACAGCATTTTCCATTTAATAAAAAGCGTCATTTTAGTCACCCCAACTAAACCAGGGCGGGGAATACTAAAACGTCCTTATCTTGAGCGGTCGAAGTCTAAGCACTCCACCTTACATTTATTCGCACACCAATTTGCGTAATGGTTCTATGAATATTTACTTTTTTGTGAAATCGTGACTCGCAAGTTTAAAAAGAGACGTTTTTATGATATTGCTTAAAAATACTGACGCGTAGAATTGGCATGAAATTATTAGATGAAGGCGGGCGGAAAAACGAGGAAAAAATATTTTTGTAAGTACTTTGCATTCTAGTCGCTATTTATAGCGATAAAATTGTTTAATCAATGTACTTTTTTCTTAATTTTCACTCTATTGAATGTAAGTTTGACTATCTGGATATATTTTGGAAAGCTTTGAGAATTTGTTAGATTTGAAACGCTGTACGAAAAATTTAAAAATCCAATCTTCCTTAAAATTTTTAATTTTTAATTAATTTCAAATTCCGGTAGTATTCTGTAACTGAAAAAACCAATAACATATGCTAGGGTCAAAAACATAAACCACCATCCATCGCATAAAAAACGCAAAGCTTACAGTGCTCATAAACATCCCATTCTAGCGCAGTTACTTTAAAAAATCCTGAAAATAATTCCGTAGTAAACTTCGCTGTACAGTAAACAGAATACGAACAGTACGAAAACTACGAACAAAACGTTCGAAACGGCTCACTCAAACAACCATGCGTATTGACCTTAGTAAACTTAGCTCTGCAGTAAACCACAGTAAATATAATACGTACAATACGGTAAACTACTAACAAAACGTTCAACCACGCATCGAGTAAAAATTACAGCAAAAAGATAAGTTAAAGCTTTACATAGTATCAACCCTATTGCAATGGTGCAATTATATCGAAAAAGTTGACTTACTGTGTATTCTATTTACTGTGCAGCAAGCTTTAAACGATTTTCCCAAACCACAGATACTTGAAAACTGATCAATTTAACCGGAGCGGTCTGACCTCAGTGTTCGGGAAAAAAGATAAATTCACACTCAAATTGAGCTGATGTTGTCACGTTCGGAACTTTGACTGCGGCTGACCTTTGGTACAGTTTGGTATTTTTAGTTATTTTGTAAGTAGAGATTATACTATTGCATTTTTTTTTTGTTAAAAATAGGTATCTTGGGAAGAATGAGCCTTAAGAATATTTGCATTTCCATTCATTTCCATTATTTCACAAGAATCAGTGATCCGATTTTCATCAAACATAACTGAGACTGACTCTGATTAAAGCTTCGGGTAGAAAAGAAACAATCTCTCTTCAAAGCTAAGGTGCAACAAAAAGATTTTAACCTTTTCACAAAAGGAAATAAAATTGTGTGTTATTTCTTATATATTTGAGCATTTATATAATACAAGCTATGTATGCCCCGCGGTTTTACCCGCATTGCTCCGCTCCTATCGGTCTTAGCGTGATGATATTAGCCTTCGTCAATAAAAGGGCTATCCAACACTGAAATAATTTTTCAAATTGGACAGTTCCTGAGATTAGCGCGTACAAGTTTAGCAAACTGCGTATTAGAAGTACCTACTACTTTTACTGAACAAGAATTCTATTTATACTTTTAAGGGACAAACCATTGCTAGAAAAACATAATGACTTAATGGTTTGTATAAAAAAAAACTTATTGTTAGTTTAACATAATATTTTCGTGAAGGAATACAATTATTATTACTGGTCTCCAAACTCAATAGTTTAATCAGCGACGTTTAGTTTCTATTTGTTGAAATAAATAAATAAAATAATAATCCAATATTACGCAAAGTAATACTACAAAATCCGGCCAAGTGCGAGTCGAACTCGCGCTCAAAGGGTTCCGTACTATGGGGACCCCCTCAATATTTTACTTTTTTAATTTTTAGTATTTGCTGTTATAGCGGCAACGGAAGTACATCATTTGTGAAAATTTCAGCTTTCTAGCTATCACGGTTTATGAGATACAGCCTGGAGACAGACAGACAGACAGACAACGAAGTCTCAGTAATAGGGTCCCGTTTTACCCTTTGGGTACGGAACCCTAAAAAGCATCAGTTGAAAAAGACGTCATTGTCATATTTAAAGACGATTAACAAAGGACATTGATCCTCTTAACGAAAATGTTAATCAGTCATTAGTTTCTCAAAGAACATTATTCTAAATAATTCATTCCGTAATTACTATCTAATTAATTATTCCCTTTTCGTCTAAAATCAAGAGTCATTCGTTAATTTAAGACGGAAGCCTTAGAGATTAATATTTCAAGAATTCTCTTACCTTTGTTTTCGTTATGTAATACTTATTTTGTCCAATGACATTGATTAAATAATTAATACTGAACTGAAACAATAATTATAGCAGCTCAGAATTATAATTGCTATTATTATTAGTTATTTTATTGCGAATAATATACGCTACAACACACATCTATACTGTTATAAAGCTGAAGAGTTTGTTTGTTTGAACGCGCTAATTTCAGGAACTACTGGTCCGATTTGAAAAATTATTTCGTTGTTAGATAGCCCATTTATCGAGCTCGGCTATATATCACCACGCTAAGACCAACACAGCTAGTAAGATATAATAGAAAAAAAAATGATTTTAACATGCTAAGTCGCATTTGACAAATTTAAACTTAGCTACAATATCAAGGATATATTCACAAATAGAATATTATTATCTCTATTTTACATGCCCATACGAATTATTACAAGATGAAAATCGTAATTTACAACAAAGCCGGTTCACTGAGCCGCATTGAATATGACCCACATTCATGTGTACCGACCTCTATCGGCTTATCCATAACTTATCAACCTTTAATCGTGTTTATTTACTATTTTGTTTATTAGCATGAATTCTGAATTGCTTTTAAAATAAATTCATGAATAAAAAAAATTACAACACCTAGAGATTACAAGCCGAAGTAAGCCACCTTTCAAGGATTAGCCATATTTTAGTAGACTGTAAATATAAGCTAATCTTTAAATGAACATTTAAGTTTAACAGCCAGCTTGTATACTGATTATTATCAAGTAAATCTTTCGTTCACAAGTCCGTAAACTTCCATGCTTCTTCTGTGCCAATAAATTTACCTCAAAAAGCATTGACAGCAGCCAGTTCAATAAATATGACATTGGACATCCGCCTCTAAAATTCTCCAATAGCATCAAAATGCTGCATCTCAATCAACCACTAGCGCCATAATATGTTTATTTTCATTTCTTAAGCTTCTAGTTCTAACTCAAACATGTCTCAAAGAACCTTGACAAAATTTAAAAGCTTTTGAACCGTCATATCATTCATTCGATGCTATCAGAGTTGACTCTGTAATTGGATTCTAAAAGGGTTTGACTAGATTATCATATTCAATTTATCTGCACATAAACATTGCTTTCCGGCGTTAGTCCTTATTTAGTAGATCAATTTTTTGCTACTTGTATTACAAATAAAATAGGTATAGATGTTTATTGCACATTCACACAAAAACGCTCCATAATAAACGGAAAATTTATTGATTAAAATTTCACCGGTTTTTTTTTATTAATTTAATCATTTACAAATGAAACATACATGATAAATACTATTCTTTCATATATTTTTCAAACCTATCTATATTATTATGGCACGTAGTTCTAAAGATTAGCACGTTCAAACAAATGTTCGTAGAGCGCAATTTACCGAGATTCCTGCTAAGCTAAGCTTCTGATAACAGGGTGAGAAATTGAAGAAATGATCCATATATAGTACCTACGTATGACGTCACAACTTACACGTTTAGGAAAGGAAGAAGATAAACTAGTGTAGCTCTTAATGGAGGCTGTGAATTCTGTGAAAGTAGAAAAGGAGCTTTTTAATCAATTAATTTATCTTCTGTAATATAAAAATGAAAAGATAATTTGTTGCTAAGCGCAAATCTTGAGAACGGCTGAACCGATGTCGTTAATTTTTTTTATAATATTCCTATAGGTACGAGAATGGTTCTAACAGGGTAAAAAAAGAATCGACGTTAGGCCATGCGAAGTACGTCATATCTGTGAGTTTATAAATATAGATAAAACTATAAAATACTAAACATAAAAAAGAGATAATTTATTAATTAAAAAATATGTTATTAATTGTTTCAAATAGAACACTACATTTTCCATTTATCCATCTAATGATACATACATTTAACAGAAAACAATTGTAGAAATCAATTTATTATAACTTTTGATTTTGAGAATTTTGAAGTAACTTTTCTTGGCGCCATTGAGTCACATACTTAGTCTAATATCTAAATACATACAGAATGCCTAAACCAACATTAGCTTGAACAAACAGAGCCTGTAATTGGTTTGACAATTGGCTAAGTGTTGTGTCCTTGTGACAGCATAGTTGAGATAACGCAAACTTATAAGCTATAGTTATTTATAGCTGAACATGATTAAATACATTGTTATAGAAATATAGAGAAATAAAGAATCTTTTATAGCAATCGGAATTCGGACTAAAGCAAGATTAATAAGCCTATATTTCGTGATATACAAGGTAACGTCTAAATTATAACAATAATCAAAACGTAGTTAAGAAATTTATTAAGATTAAGGTATTTAATTTTTATAAAACGCAAAGTTGAATCCGTTGACTCTAAAGTCTAAAGCTGCTTGAATCCAACATTAAAATATACTCGATACACATTTACACATTCATTAGAAATTATTACTTAAAAAATACATAAGATAACATTCCTTAAACATAGCAATCATAACAACACTTTACATTTCTCCCATCGCAAAGAACATGTTTCAACAGTCCATTACGCTCTCAACTGAAATCATTAATCGTCATGCCCTCTTCACAATGGGCAGCGTTGGCCCAACAAATGATCGTCAAAGTTTGCCACGGGCCACCATTACGGCGATTACGAACATCTACAATGACGGCCGATCATAGACATTACGCCCTCTACACTATCTTAATTGCCTCTACTCGCCCAACGCTGCCCATTGTGAAGAGGGCCCATCTTCCGATTCACAAATGATAAATGTATTTATAGATGATGGTTTAATTTCCTCTCATAACATCTTGAAGACAATAGGGCGATTGGATACACACACAGGACCTATACTTGACTTTATTGTTAGAGAAAACAATGAAATTCTGAGAAATTTGCCCTAATGTTAAGGGTAAATTGTAAAGATAGATTTATCGTTATGATGGTTTGCAAATCAAGGATAAAAGACAAACTCAGGCATTCAACTCAATAATTTCTGTATAAAACATAAATCATATAACTAATGAGTAAAGTAAATATTATACATTTAAATGGACTTAAGAGTCCTTATCGATTTTAGAGTGATTTTTACTTGTTTCTGT
>CAJQZM010018404.1:0-14273 GCA_907164665.1 Colias nastes | reverse complement strand
TTATCGTAATGAAATTGCTAACATAAATAAAACAAAGCATACATTAAGTCCTTCCTCAAAAATATTAAAATATCGTACAGAATCACGCATTTTAAAAATGTCCCACAAAATCGGTAGGGTTCGAAGCGACGAGCAAAATTGCTATGATTGAAAATATTGAAGCAAAAGTGCTCCTGCAAAGCTGGAGAAGGTATCTGACAGATGTTTCGTACCGGGCGTTATTTGTATGGCTCATGCAATATACATGTACATTGTACAATGTACACGCCTCATCATTTAATCAAAACACTGGCATTTTTTACCGTCTGACGTATTTTTATCTTAGATCTTTTAAAAGTGTTTCGTATATTTGATGCCAACATACTAAGATATAGGTATATTATTATATTTTTGAGACATGCTACAATTGTTATTTTAACAAATTAACAAAAAAACAAATTAACAGAATATACAATAGGAATATTTATTTAACAAATGTTATCACAACTATATAAATAATTATATAATTTGTCTTAAATAATTACAAATTATCTTGTTAGTAGATATTGTATAGGTACGTAATTATTTATACAATTTGTATTGATGGAAAACTAGAGGAAAGATAACTGAACCTTTATATCAACCGTACGTGAGCTACATATAAATTTGGTTGTATAGAGGTATTTAGGGAAATTAAACTTTTGTAAAATGTAATATCAGGTTATGTTTGTCAAGAATTTAAAATTACATTGCATACTGAAATATATTAGACACCCTAAACGTAAAGGAAGAATAGTGAGATTTCTCCGTCGCGTAATTTGTTGAATAATGTCACTTTTCTAGACAGAGTGTTATTATATTTGATATATTTACACTGTTACACTTGTTTCAAACATAATATGAATAACATTTAATTTCCCCTATTCCTTATGTTCCCTTGCATTATTTATACGATTACAATTACCTCAAAAAAAGAGCCGCTCAGCGTGAAAAGCATAGCTTCAAATATCCTCCACAGTAATTTATAGACTTCAGAGACGGGGTTATTGTTAAGGGGCCAACCGCGGCGGGCCCAACGAGTTGCGGCCGCCGCCGCACATACCATTATTGCTACTCCAGCTGAAACAAATTACGTAATATGACATGGACTCATTATTTACCTAAATGCTCTACCTCTGACCTTATTATTTAACGCCTACGTACATAAATGTCACATTCATACTGAAATCGGAAGCAAAGCCATTCATTACACAAAATATATCGGTTTTCCATTTGCCATTCCTTGAATAACGTTCAGTGGAATATAATGCAGAATTTAAAACTAAAAATATATGCTTCACAGTAATAACATAAATCATTTTATTTTAAAACATTATGGGCAATATCGCTTATTATTACATCATACATTAGAAGTAACAAATTGAGGCACTAATTCTACTTTGAGCTTATATTACAAGAAACCATGTAAGACATCTCCACGCAGAGAGCAGTAATGCTGTTTCACTTATAATAAATTTGTCGATTGAATGTAATTGAAGTGAAGGTTAATTAATGTCCTCGACAATTAGAGACAAATGTAATGCTCTCAACACTTGAGCTCATTAAAACAATCGCATGTTGGACTCAGAACAGTTTGTTACATGAATATAATATGCAGGCTTCAATAATATGCGTATTTTATACATGATTGTTATTGACATACCTTTATTTACAAATAATATATAAATTATTAAGGCAAATTAATACGGCAGATGTAAAGAACGCAGATTCACTTAAGATAAATTAAATATATTCGTGAAATTAAAGAACAAATAGTGTAGTCGATCTGAATTTGCGATTTACATCGTATATTTCTGTTCTTTGATTAAAACTATAAATATGTAGGATCGTTAAACGTTTTAATCGATGATTGTTTTAATTGTGTAAAATTAAGAAAGAGATCAGATATTGTGTAAATGAATTCTAAACACCAAAATAATTGATAGGTTCAGATATAGATCAGATCAAACTATGTGTCTGTATATTATATTATTTTTCGTAAAAGCAATGTTAAAATAAACCTAAAGCTATCCCTATTATAATATAGTAAAAAGTCGAGTCAGTCTCGTCATGACATTACAAGAATGTAGATGCTGCATGTCAGCTCTACCTCGATCTAACGTCAGCTTTCTGTGGAATCTACTCGCGTGGAACTTATTCTTGATTATGATAGCATGATACAGAAAAATGTAATTTATGATGTCTAAGCTTGTGTGTAATAAATGGCTAAATAATCTGTAAATACTGAAAATAAAGCTTTAAGCTTTTAGGTATATGAGAAATAAAAAGCTCTCGAATCGAATTTTTTTCTATAACAACCGAGTAAATATTTAAACTAGTCGGATATAGTCAAATATTACAAAATGAAATAAACGTAATTTCAACTGCAAAATGAAATCGAAATTGAAAGCCAGCAATATTGTAAAAGTCGATACAACCTCGAATAAAAACAATGAAGATCAAAACCTGCAGTGATCCTAAACACAAAGACCCGAAAACATAAAAGGGAACTGAAAAATATTTGTGAAATGCAAAAGAACTTGTCAATGAATCCAAAATCGGTGAAACATTAACACGAAAAACAATTCAATTGAGAATCTCTTCCTTTTGGAAGTGAGTTGAAATCAAAAAGCATAAAGGTAACGCAGTGAAGTTTAACGGAGTGCAGCTGTGTCAATGTGTCGGAGCGCAAGTTAAAAGGCTGAACACGTACGGTATGCCTTTTACCGTCACCTGGACATTCCAGAGCTACATTGTGGCTAAATTAGTTTTTCCCCCGGCAACTATCGACGCTTTATAATGAAACATTAAATTGATAAAGTTGCCTCATATTGGAGAGTAAGTTTATACGAGTTTCTATTTTTTTATGAGCTTCGTAGTTATAAATTTAAGTTTTAATATTCAGCTTATGAAATTATCAGATGCCATTTTAATAAAGTCTGCTAACTCTGCTTATCATTTTTATGTATAATGCGAGGAAAGGCTCAATGTACCTTCGTAAACGACCTTAGATGGAAATATTCTATAAAAAAATTTTTAATTAATTAATTTAGTTAATTAAAAAAATATTGTGTGGTTTTATGAAACCACGGTAAAAGTGAAACTGTTCGAACGGTTCCGAACACTGCTTTGTGTAGCGCATGTCGCGTGTCGGTCGGCTGCCGAGTAGGTATACCTACTCGGCAGCCGCGATACACGCGACATGCGCTACACAGACCAAAAAGTTTGAGACGATGTAATAAAAGTTTCACTTTAATAATAAATAGTATCATGTAATAAAAGCTAAGAAATTTTTATTTAGTAGGTAACTACCTAAGTTTTATCATAATAAATTTTGTGAGGAAATTTAATAGCGAACCCGAAATGTTTACTCTGAACAAGATCCTCTGGTAGGCCCAGCCTGTGTATTGCTGTAAGTAACAAGTACTTGAAGTACTAAGTTAAAATGTACGTAATGGGCCTTATAAAATGATTTATAATAACATGGTGCATATTCTATGCTTTCTCTTTAATTTTTCTATTCAAACAGTCAACCTGAGTTAGTTATTGAGATCACGTATAAATCGTTGGTTATCATTGAATTAAACACCATGCCTTTGCCAAAAATATAGTAGAAAGCAGGTCAGATTAAATTGGAGCATTACCGATTCATTCGTCATACTTACATGTTCCACCCCATCCAAAATATCCACAAGCATATGAGATGAGGAGCCCTCCTGCGAAAATATGTAAACTGCGGATTGTCGCTGCATATACATCATCGTGGTCGGGCAAAACATCTGCCAGCACGCCCCACACTATGCCCAAAACGATGCCGACGAATATAGCTAGAAAAGCCTGAATATATTTTAAAACAATGTGCACCAGTTACAAAATAATTTTGTCAATAACATACATTTTATGCAATTATTTATATACAATTCAAAATCGTACTCAACAAGTAATGTATAGGAAAAGAACCAATAATTTCATAAAGCAATTTTTATAATCACTTAAAGCTATTCAATATAAAAGCTCTTTTAATATTTCTAAGCGACTTGACAGAAATACTTGTTCTATAATTGATCCTCTTTTTTCATCCGTCCCCTTATATTCTTTATTACAAAAGCATGTTTTTTTTGCTGAATCTTGGATATCGTAAACATGAATTTGAGGGCTTTTACAGCGTTCATTATTTTTTTAATGTATTGGCGATGTTAAAGATGTCAGATGTCACAAAACGTAATTAACTTTTTCTTTCTGAATTTCTTTGATATAATTTAAATAGCTGCTTAATTAAAACAATTTTGCGAAACTTAATAAATTGTTAAATAGTTCCTAATTAGATATTTATTATACAAACGTAAATTTGTTTTAGTGTCTATACTTACTATACTTACTATTATTAGTGCAAATCAATTTAAATAGGAATACAAGTAGAGTTAAAACCGAGCGGTAACATAGGCACGTTGTCTCTAAATCAATGATAAGTGCTTATAACTACTTTCCTCATAAAAGTCAGAAAGGTCGCCATCTGAAACGCTCAACGTATAAGAAGTAAGTGCTTTATTGAATTTTACCTTCACTACCCTGTATTTGGGGGCGGATTCGTAAAATATAGCGCTGTTGATTACTCCAAACATTCCTTCAGTGAATGCTGTATCGAGACCGCCAGCATTGCCAACTAATAAAGCTATGTTACTCTTTGTTCCGAGGCCTCTGGCGTCAAATGATATTAGAGTTGGGACCACTACTGCTGGTGACACCGATGCTAATATCGCCCCGAGATGTAAACCTGAATTTATTGATAAATATCAGTATAAATAATATTGTATGCTATTCAACTTGAACAAAGGAAATCTGATAGTGTTGAGCTGGTTTCGTATTTATTTCAACTGTATTAATTTATATTTCAGATATATCTAACTCAGTTTTAATTGTTAGTTTGTGTAAAATGGTTTTTGCGTCTATATTTGTAGTGCTGTAGTGAAAATTATATCGAAATAATAGTGCTTGCTCACAATTGACGCTTTTCTTCAGAATATATTCTCCTACTTTGTAAGTTAGGTAATCTTTTTAATATTCTTTGGTATAAGAAATTAACATTTTACGGCGTTCAATTTACTTAAGTTCATAGTCTTAATGAATCTGATGGCGAGTGGCCGCTTAGTAGTAACGAGGTTATTTTGTTAACGATTTTCACTTACCCCAGTACCAAGGGATCTCGAGAAAAATAAAAGTAAAGAAGGCCGTCGACAAACACTCGATAATCCAAGGAAGCGTGGCCAAGGTAAAAACTTTCACTGAATTGTGTTTTATGTAGTCCCAGTTCCACGTCAACGGGCCCTTGGTTAAAATAATTACTGGATAAATTCTCCTAAAACATGTTTCAAAACTTTAACTTGATTAACAAGTCTTGAGTTACATTCCTGTAAAGTTCGGTAACATTAGGTATTAACTGAATTTTTATTTTACTTGCTTTGTTTAAGGTTGTAATAAAATTGTTAAGAGCATTAAATTGTTTGAAGTTATAGGCACGCAAATGTACTCTCTCTTAAATGTATCTTTCCGTTCAGTTAAATCGAAGAAAAAGTAAGAAGTTAATCCAAGAGTATACATACGTAATATTTTTTAAAATAAGTTAATTTCTTTGGTTTCGTGCTCAGTACCTACGTGAAAGATTACATTAATTAAAATTTGTGTGCCAATGTTCCTGATTACAAGAACGGTATCGCTTTTAATAATAATTATTCGGAAAAGCAACTCGACATAATGCGCCTGAATATTTTGCGTGAGAGCGGCAGTAAATTCCTTTATATGTCCATATTAATTCCTTTTTGAATTAATACATTATTATTCTACCTTAAATGATAGTCAAGAACATTTGCAGAATCATTTCCAAGAATATTGATGGGTAGAAAAATCTTGCTCAGTGTTCCAACAAGGACCATGCCGACAACTGCATTCACTTTTGTATATCTCTCTAAAGTGTGGCCGAATATGTACCCAGTAAGCACTAATGCAGCCATGTTGAAAATGTAACCTCCCGGTAATACCACTTTGCCAAAAATAAACCATGATGTTGCCCAAAGCGATAGACCTGAAATTCAAAATATTCACCTATTAAAACACAGGAAATAGAAGCTATTTTGAAATATTTTGTAAGTTCAGTTTGTGGAAGGATATCACTTATTTGTTAGTTAATATATTTTGTATCAATAGTAGTAATCTTGTAGCTGTACGAGTACTGTTTGAGAAAACTTAAACGACGCTAAATAAACTCTTTCTGATAACAATAAGGCCAATATGTCACGATTGATCACACTTGATCATACGCAAATGCAAATAAAGTTTTAAATTTTCAACATATTTTTCACAGGGACATGGGTAAATGCACTCATATCAACTGTGCAACAAAATAAGGAAACAAAATTTGTTGGAGGCGACAACGGAAACGAGAGCTGCGGCTACATAGTGGTGTTCATTCTCAGATTCGCCATTTCATATTTAACACATTTTTATTTATGGCAAGTTGAAATCCACGATTTCATTGCGTTGTCGATGATTTTAAAAGTATAGGTAAACCAGAATCTGATGGCAATTAGGGAAATCAAAATTTTGAGTGTGCAACCCTAGGGAAAATGGACTGAACGATCTTGATACTGCTTATTTTTATTTTGTCCTCGATATCATTAGTCACATTACATAAGTGGACAATACTGTACTTAATAATGAGATATCCACTTAATATTATGTAGGTACATACTTACACATATTAATTACACTTTTATATAGGTAATATATATTATTATTTACACATACCTATATTTGTATATTCATTATCATTATGCCATGTGAAAATATGGATGTAATGATAATGCAGATCAAAACTAGATTGCTTATATTTTTTTATAAAATAAAATAAAAATAAAATAAAACCTTGTTTATTTTCGTAAGTATTAACAGGTACACACATTATAAAATTGACTTGGACAGCTTGGACTTGACGAATAGCCGTATTGGAAACTCCTGTAATAAGTTTTCATAAAATTATATTGTAATCAACAAACAATATTATAGTAACCTACTTATAATATTTTTTAATTTAAAGTATCAAAACGGGTAAGTCCAATTTACCAATAAAATCTTCAAAATTGAAAATTGTGATGTGTTTGACCCTTCATCATCGAATGTTTTTCTATACACATTATAAACAACACCTCTTGCTTGTGATCGCAGCGACTTTTTCGACATTTTCGAAGATTTTTTAGACAAAATCCTAAAAATTATTCATCAACTGCGAAGAAGACAAATGATTTGACAACCAATTTGATAGTTGTCAAATAAAGTTGCCACATGAAAATCTTTTATTTCTTAAATATAAATATGCCATCAGATTCTGGTAGACCTATAAATAAAATGCAGTTATTTTATCTTTATAATACTCAAATATTGATACGTCAGATACATTAAAAATGAGGCTCATGTTTTCAGCCCTTCTTCGCAGTATTCTAAAATTATACACATTACAAAGCCATTCTCTACACGTGGATAAGCATTTTTTTTTATCCTGGACATATGACGGGACTTCGATTATTTTAGCTTCGTGGGACTTGAAAAATTATTGATTGTGTAATCAATCATAAGGCGTGACTACGATTATTAATTTAAAGACTTTGTTTGCGTTTGCGTCTTTAATATTCGCTGTTGTTCAAGCTTTGCATTTTTTACTAAATGAAAATCAATAACGGGCTTTGTTGTGTTGTGGCTTTAAAACACTAAATGATTCAAATAAAATACTCGTGAGTCGTGTAATAGTGCCTATCAGATTAATAAACTAAAACGTTTATATTCAATTTTATTAGCTTCATTGAAATAAGCTAATTAAATTTTGTACGAGAATATTTACAGACAGAAACTTTCTTTTCTTAAAGATTAAATGCTGAAATAGGCTTACAAGGGAGAATGGTTGGTTTTACAATTGGCCAACCTGTCAAACTCATTTTCTCGCCTACCGATGTAATTGAAATTATGATTTGAGTTAAGAGTTTAATAAAATTGAAGAGCTACTCAATTTCTTAAAGTAACACTAATAATTAATATTTCGTTTGAAATAACACTAATAATTAATATTTCATTGCTTACCGCAAATGACAATAGCGAGGTATTGTTTTAATTCTGAAGCTGTAGGTAAAGTGGGGCAATATTCTCTTAGTTTACATTTCTCTTTCGTTTCGTCACTCTGGATGCTGAAATATGATAAGATATTTTTAGCATTTTTGGTATTTGTACTAAATATATGGCTATATAATCTGATACATAGGTAATTCTCTATTCTATACTTACTCACGTTTTGGGAGATCCAATATCAAATCTTATTGATTTTCGCGGTGAAAGGTTCACTTGACAATTGTCTGTAAAAAATAAGTTGAACACTTTATAAGTAATAATTTTTTACACAATTCGGAAGATTCTTAAACCTCCTTTAGATTTATCAAGAAACAATTTCTATACTATGTAACGTCAGTGGTGTTAAATATTTACTCAATATTATTTATTATTAAAAAACAAAACAAAAAATTGTATTCTGTGATATCTCTATCTTGGTAGTTATTATGTTCTAGAATGTGAAATACATACTATGGTATTCGTTGCTACAATTGATAATGTTGAATTTAAATCTGAAAAAAGTAACTTCCTGGTATTGTTAATACCGATTGCAAGAAACAATGCAAAATACAAGCTTATAATATGAAAACTGAAAATGGTCTCGATCAGAGATCAACAAAAAAAAATATATTTTATATTTAATTTATGTTTTAATGCATTAAATATCTTGTATTTATGATGCAGGTTGCACACAATATGCAAAGTTTTGAAGATGGAGATTAAGTAATGAATTTATTTTAAATTAGTTAGAAACGATGTTTTTTTTTTCAAACTTACCTGTGGGTTGATGTCTGGTTTCCATACTTTCACAAGGTAGGAAGGATTGCACATTAAGTTTTATTATCACTTAATTTTAAAATATTATATGCATGACAAATATTTACTTATCAGAAACAATTCGAATTCGCCAATACCGGTTGTCTTTTTTATTAAAACATTTCGTAGCCTGTGCACTGGCTGACTTCAATTGCCATAATAGAAAATATATTAATCACCGACGTTCAAGAGTTAACGATGTAGTGTTCAGCGTACAATACGTACAACAGTTTGAAAATAATCAATTGTGAGTTATTCAACAAATGCCGTTTGGCGACGAACATGCGTGCCATTGACTACACCAACGTATGTTGTGACTGAGATATTGTGCCAAGATTATTGAAGTCAATCATGTTCCTTGTATCATTAATTGCTACACCGAGAGTCGTAGAATTTTACTCTCAGAATAATAATAATTTATTAATTCATTAACGTCTGCTTCCATTTTTTATTTGCAGTTTAAAATGTATTTGACCGATTAAAAATATTATTTCCATGTTTAGATTTGGCTCTGATTCAATACAAGTCTTAAAATTAGTTTTCAAAACCTTGGGTTTGTTATAGTTTCTATCGTACTTCTTGAGGAGGAAACCGTTGCGTCACAACGCATATTTATAACACGCCAAATGACTTTTGACGATATAGACAGTTCTTGTTTCCGAGGCAGCCCTTAGCTATTTATACACATAGTTGTTTTAGCTAAAGCTTTTCTAAGGCGGTGGTTTAGGTTCCCATTGAATATCTGTACACGTAGATTGCATGTTTGTTTTAGTATGAAACTTTACACTGCTGTACAGAAGAAGTTAAAGGAAGTCATTCCAGCATCAAACAATATCGCGTGGTCGGAAGCTTCTTTCATGCAAGTTGGGCTCCCACGTTGTTGGCAAACGGCAGGCCTCTTAAAGAGTTGGCAATTTGTGTTGTACCGCCCGCCGGATACTGGATGCTCATTAAGTATGAACGCCGTCATCAAGACACATCTTTGGTAGAAAAACGACATTTAAGAGCAGCACTCTTCAAGAATAAACGGCCCTGGTAGGGCGCTTTTGAAGAGCCACCGCTACAAAGTGCATATAAATTGCGCTGCGAAATTGAAGCGGAGATATAAAAAGAAAGTCGCAGTTAAACTTTTGAAAGGCAAGCTATAGGCATCCCACTTTAAAATCCACAGGGACTTTGAAAGGGCATAAAAAGATGCACTTCTACTCAGCTAGAACATTATTGTTGGAAAAATGTTTCTTTACCTAGCAATTCCTATTTTCTACGTAAATATAAAACGGTCCATGAATTGAAAGATTTTTAAAACTAGATGTTTTCCAAGTTACTTAGGACGCTTTATTTAGGATTTATAAAGCTGGCATTTTATAAAGGGTATATCAACAATGAGTAAGGTTTTACGAACTACAATAAAAGAGTACAAACAGTTTTTAATTCGTTTAAGTAATTTATGTTGAAAGTACTATGTTTTATTGAATAAAGAAGAATTAGAGAAATGCATTATAAATTTACGGGTTTGATTTAATCATTAAAAATAACAATGATTATATCTTACGTAGAACGTAGTAAGCTTGCAACATGATACTTCGCAAGAAACAAAAGCTTTATACAATAAAAATAACTACGTTAAAAACAACCGACTTCAATAACGAAAAAGTAAGAAATAAAAAAGATTTGATGTTATTAATTACTACATATTATTTAGATGTGCTATTTATTAAATAGTTTTGAAGTCGGTGCCAAGCACTAAGCCTTTAGTATTAAGCCCGTGCACCGTGTGTTATTTCTTACTTTTTCGTTTTTAAAGTCGGTTGTTTTTAACGTAGTTATTTTTATTTAATACTTTTTAGTGTATTTTTCAAGACGAATCAAACGAGCCCAAACTCGATAAAGTTGAGTCAATATATATTACTAAGTTCCTACGGCCACCTTCCGATTCCATCATCAAATCAGCTCTATGTCATAATAATGTTTGATCGCTATCCAATTTACATACGTATACAAAATTTCAGCTCAATCGGTTACCGGGAAGTGAATCAAAATTACTTGCTAGATTTCAATTAAGTCATCGAGATCAGATAAAAATGCTCATAAAATAAAAACTACTAGGCCTATCCGAATAAAATTTTTATGGGACCAATTCGACACCATTCCGCATCAAACAAAAAAATAATCACGGAAATCGGTTCAGAAACCTCGGAGTAATCGGTGTACATACATAAAAAAAAAATACCGGCCGAATTGATAACCTCCTCCTTTTTTTTGAAGTCGGTTAATAAATTGGTTACTTGTGCACACAAGAGAGATCGTTCAAGTTTAGTTTTTTTAGTTTTTTTATAATAAATTTTGTATCTTGTGTTTATTCGGATCGTAACGAACTATTATTTTTGTTTGCAATGTTATGTAACTTATTAATAGCCGGCTTAATAATTCAATAACTAGTAACAAGAGTTATAAATTATTATTTTATTTTTATAGGTCCCTTGTTTGTACATATAAAGCAGTTTACACCCTTTTCAATGTCAAACAAAATGAATCAATAGGAACAAACAATTGTTTTTTAGACATGTTGCTTGTCTAAAATGGGATTTGGGAGCTAGCGGGATTGTAGAATAGAAAGATTAGGAGGCGTTGCACGTTGGCTTCTTAGTTATTTTATGGAACTGTGTATGTAGTAACGAAGTAAAATTCGTGCAAGCATGATTTTAATTAATTATATTACTTTATGAAAAAAAACACACTTTAATATGTTTATTTCATTTATAAAACTAAATATTTAAAAAAAGCGTATGTGCGCTCTAAGGTGTGTGCCGAGCACACGTGTCAGAAGTGAAACTTCTTTGACAAAATTCAAAGATACCAAAATCGTCGCCTTACTCCATGACGTGACGGTATTGCCATGACGCGGACTTGAAATTTTACTCTCAACGCGACCAAAGAAGTTCAAAATTCTCTATATCTTATAGAGAATAAATAAAAACAAAACGGCTTTATTCCGCTCTTGAAGAAAGAGCTCAAACTTTAAGCTCTTTTTTATCTCACAAATATTTGCAATGGAAAACGAGATAAGATTATAAAAATTTTATGCAATTTTGCATTCCGTTTATTCGGTTTTATCGCACGAGGTAAAGCAATTTGTAGCGCAAATACGTTGAAAGGTCGATACGGAATTGGAAGCCTCCAATTATAGGTGCATCCGGTGGCGGTGCCTTGTTTCCGACCTGAAGCCGCCGTCAGCCGCCGCCAGCCCACACCCGCAAGAACTTGATCATTTTATTCTATTTTCCTATTCCACCAAGAAATTGTTTCTTTGCATTTACGCTGATTAAAATCACGTGTCACCTGACTTTGTTTTTATGATTCACCCATTCTCTATTATTTGCTTTCTTTCAAGTTATGAAAATATTTTATAACATTATGTCGCTTCTTGTTACACGAATGGTGTACTTTTGTATTATTATGTACCAAATAAGTTACAAAAGCAATTCTGACTAATTTTTGCTTCTATCTTATAACTTTCAAAGAATAGAAGCATTACTATTCTTATATCATTTCATTTATAATGCATATTCGTGAACTTACATTGAGTCAGTAATTGATGTCAATAACTGACCCTTTTCTTCAGTGACAGACTGTTAGCCGTGTTTTGTTTATACGACATAGAATTCATATTCATAGTTTAAACATATGGGTCATTACGTCAATACAACGAATGAGGCTATTCCACAATGTAAAGATATAGTAAGTAGGAATAGACATAAGACAGTAATAACTAATAATATAATTTATGATAAGTTAATACTGAAATATTTTCACTTATGAAAGAAAAAATGTAGAAATGAGAAAGTGTCGTAGAAGTCGAACTCTACAATAAAGCTTTGTTTAATTTTAATCAATGGGACTTTGTTATAAGTGTACTAAGAAACTACTCCTTCATTGTAATTCTTATTCTCAGGACTCAGAACCATATTATAAGATGAATACACTTTGCTATATTTAATTTTTTTCTTTATTAAGTGTCATTATACTTTTTAACTCTAACTAAAGAAAAAAAAAAACAAAGAGAAGAAAAGTTGCTTATTTGAATATTTTAGCATTATTTTAAGGAAATTCCTCGCGGCCTAAATAAAATTACTGAAATGGTCCGAGTTGTTCAAATTAAGCATAAAACAAGGATTCTTCCGTTTCCCTTTTCGTCAGAGTTACCAAATGTTGAAAAGGCATAATTATTGTTATTTACATTTTGTGTTGATCCACCTGGCGCCATTAGATATAAAATATTATAACACAATTGGATGAACAAAACATCTAAAGTACATGCTATAAACATTAAAAACAAATTACATAATAAGTTTGAAATATAATCTGGTTCTTACTTCATTAAACATAATATGATGCATTTCAATCTTTTTTAATTTATTACAGAACAAATAAAAAAGTTTTCTTACCTTGCTTTTGTAGCCAGTATATAATATATTGTAAAACGGTTGAATGATAAGTCAGAAATGCAGTAGCTAATTCTATTTGGATATTCGTGAAGCACGTAGATATCGCATTTCGTAGCATCGCAATAATTTACGGCGGGGTGATCTGGGATGGATAGTCGGGACTTCATGAAGGCAGTCCGTGTAACAGATATTTAGAACCATACGTGACCCTTTGTTTGCTCCTCTAAATTTCCAACTCACAACGCGCTCACGTGG
This sequence comes from Colias nastes, assembly GCA_907164665.1. NCBI lineage: Eukaryota > Metazoa > Arthropoda > Insecta > Lepidoptera > Pieridae > Colias > Colias nastes. Next base: position 591 of record CAJQZM010018404.1, on the reverse strand, counting down.
AATTTTTCATTCTTTTGTTTGAATTCATGTTTACGACGGTGATGTTTTTTCAAAGCTTAGATAAATAGATTAAACGAAACGTATAGCACAGAAATAGCGTCAGTATAAATACGAATAAGCCTGCTTTCGGTTGGTTTAAGTTAGATGAAGTAATCCACTGTAAGCCATTAATTTTATTCAACGCTTTTCAACGAACGGCATTAAAGTTTCTTGGTTCACATGTGTTTCAAAAGATTGCGGATGATAAAAGATTCCGTAACCGGAATTTAGTCCGTAATTTAAATAAATATTAACAACTTTAATTTTTTCGCTTTTTAGAGATTCAATGTACATTTTATTGCGACAAATAAAATAATTTAGGTTTGATTCGAAAATGCTTAAACACAATAAACGATCACTGGGGAAATTCTCCCCATACAACACTGTGTTATTACGGAATGTCCTTAACTCCCTAGACAAGGAGTTATACGTTCTTTATCTATCTATCTTAATTGAGTGTAAGAATTTCCAAGGGACGTCTTCCAGTTCGCATCCCGTTACAATTATTATTTATACTATATTCCAAAATCTAATATAAAATGTTCAAGTGCA
>CAJQZM010018398.1:0-11641 GCA_907164665.1 Colias nastes | reverse complement strand
TTGCAATAAAAAAAATACATATTATATGTTTTATGAAAGAAATGGAATAATTTAAAGTTCTCTAGAATTTTCGATTATATACGGGAGCGCAAACGTTGTTACGGCAGATCTATATAATCGAATATTCTAGAGAATTTTAAATTATACTATTACTTTCATAAAACATAGTAGTTAGTTTTTTTAAACGAGCTCCTAAAAAATTAAAGAAACAAGTCAAAATCACTCTAAAAAGCGATACGGCCTCTTAACGATCTGATCAAACTATGTTGGCCATTTCATGAAATGCGACCATTTCGTGAAATGATCGATCATATCATGAAATGAGCAAATCTACGATATGGCCACGACATATACACTATACAATAATACAATTCATATTCAAATTGTTGTAAAATAGTCACACTTTTTTAAGTTGGTTGAATACACTAAAATACTTATAAGGATCGTACCTACTAATAAAAGTAACAAAATGAATTTTTAAAGTTCCCAGTAATCTTCTGGAATCAATTTCAATAAAAATATAAAAAAAAATAATATCAAGTATGAAGATGGTCTATAAAATGGAATGCGCTATGTTTACGTGAGCGTGATGTTCCCGCGAACCACGTGGCGACGTTAGATACCTAAATTTGAGTAACGCAGATTTGTGACAGCATCCTTAAATGAAAGACCCGACGCGACGTCCGCGTCGGTGCCTAATGATTACTAGAAGACTTATAGTCGAGCCATTTTAATAGGCAACATTTGACGTCTATCAATTTTATCTTCGAAGAGAGGTAACCTGCTTAAAAACATCGATTAAAGTGAATTAATCGATACGGACTTGAAACATTTGTCAATCGAACTTGAAACACATTTATAAATTTATGATGATTTTTATTCACAAGTAATCAATGCATTCGATTCTAGATGTCAGTATTCGATTTTTAGAGTAACGTCTCTGTTATTTAAAAAGAAAAAAAGTTTACTGACACAAAATTGTAGCGACGTCAGTTCTTTAATTCAGAAATTGTTTATTATGTTTAGAATGGTTTATCAGTAAAATGAATTCTTAAAATTACTTGTATCGGTCATTATTATTATAAATATGTAATCGTAATTGAAATAAAGTTAAGCAAATGTGCAGTTCTAACAAAACGAAATATCATGTTATTCTATGTCGTCGTTACTAGGTTACATTGTTGAATTTTGTTGAACTGTCAAATGTTGCCTATTAAAATGGCTCTACTATAATTGTTACTAGTTTCATCGTCATTTATTCAAAATTATCAGTACGCTAAAGAATGCAACTGACAATGTGGTTCTTTGGTACAATACCGATTGCATAATCCGTCTGTGTTATGTAGGTTATGCTCATTTGTAGGCTAGTCATGCTGATTGTATTCAGAAGTAGGATCGCAATATCTTATCCCTGGAATTTAGATTTATTATTATTGTATACCAATATACATATCTGAGCTTTTTATACACTGTGAGTTAGCTTCTGTTTTGTTGGTTGTCTCTGAAAAACATAAAAATTGAAGAACGCAATTATTTGCGTAGGTAGGTACATCTATTATTTATGAAAACGGAAAATATTTAAGTAAGGAATAGGAACAAACATAAAAAATGGAGCATCTTGTAAGCTAGCGGAAGGCAAAGTTGAATGACTGATAACTTAATTTGTACAAGTACCTCGATACTAGTCCTAGAACATGGAATTTAGCGAAGAAAATGAAATTTGACTAGGTACTGACTTAATTATTTTTTCGAAAAAAGTGTTACAGACGCCATCACTTATCTACGTTACTCTGTTCTCCGTAAACAGTGATTTCTAATTGAGGGTAATAGGGATTTTTAAAATATGTAATGCAACACATAAAGGAAATAATAAATAAAACTAAAAATCTTTTTTATACAGATAACATTAACAAAAACAAAATATCAAATCACGAAAAGGCCAATCCGGCCAATCTAATCAAATAAAATAATGTTTTATTATCAACAGCATTCAAATACTAATAACCTCTAATCAGCTGATCTCTTTGATGGACATAAATCAACCATAATAATGTCTTATTTTATGATTCATGAATAGGCCCTGCCTCCGCTTTTTCGGCCGAGCCTACGTCCTCACTGACCGAGATTTTTACTGTCATTAGAGAAGCTCTTTACCACGATCTCGACTGATGGTAAGTTATAAGATGTGGCCTAAGATGGAACGCGCTTCCCTAGAAGGTATATCCGTTCACTCTTCTCTTGAAGACCATATGGATTGAGCCTTTAAAAGAGCAACTTATCGAGTTTCTTGTCGAATCTTCTCCATAGATACTGCTTTCCGAATCGGTGGTAAATAAAACTGTAAACGACTCAAAAGTGTTTCTAGAATAAGTCTAATTGAATAAATAAATGTTTGAGTTTGAGTTTGAATAGTACTCGTCGGGAAAAGAAGATTCATGGAGCTGCTTCGCGCAGCAATTGCTTCGCGAATATCGCTCTGTGGCTATAGTTTAATTTAGCCATTAATTTGATTGGTCCATGATACGGCACACCTGTTTCCGGTCAGCGGTATCCGGTGTTTTGTGCGCGGGAAGCGAACCCGCAACGTCACGCACTAGTGACTCAGTGGGGTGGCGAAGCAGGTCTTTCTCTATAGCAATACTAATATATACTATCTATATAGTATCAATAGTATAAGTAAAAATGTCTAGTTTTTTATCGAGGAATTACACCAACCATAGGACAATATTTTAAAAACATACCTAAGAAAGTAGGTGTTGAGACAGTAATAGCGCATTCAATGATATTTTGCTTACTAAATAACTTGATTGGAAAGTTTCCCTTAATTCAGGTAAAAGGTGAGGTATAAGTTTGCAGATAACTCTCCTCATTAAGAATGCTTAATCATTAAATTTTGTCGCCACGCGAAGTGGACATGGGCCAGTAAACAAATAAAACTACATTTGCTTATCCTTCCCTATATCTACTCTCATAACAAATGCACAAAGACTTTATTCCCATATTCTCGTATTTCGCAAGCGAAGGCGTGTGTTGGTTCCCATGAGAACTTGTACTAGCCTTATTACTGGTTTTAAATGGATAATTAGTTATATTGTTTAAATACATGTGATACGTAATTACTTGGTTAAAAAATTATTTATATATTATATTATTCGTGGACATATTATTACAAAAGATGGTAAGGATGTTTTTGCTCGTTCACGCATAAATTGATGTTAGTTCACGAAAAATTGTAGTTATAGATTTCTATGTAAAAATTAGACATGTTTCGTAAAGTACCTACATTAATTAACCAACAAAAGAATCGGGACCGTAATGAGACAGTATGAGCTATTACATAAATATACAAATTGCTAAAGAAGACAACATAATCTTAACTTAGGTAATAGGTTCCCATAGTTATATTCTTATCTTGCGTGCAGATAATATAATAATTTAACGTAACTTACGTTTACTATATTATACCTTCTTATTGCAAACCGATCTCGGTTCCGAACCGATTCCGAATCCAAATTGTAGTAGAAAGGATCTCCTTTCTACTACAATTTGGATATTAAAAAGAGACGTGTAAATCCACATTTTAACGTGCCGCTCCCGGATCGCTAGTAGCCTGTCTAGTGGAAACATGAAAGTTTCTATGAATTAATTTATGAATATTTTTACTCTTTCGCGCAATAACAGTTGATCCGATCTGTATGAAATGTACAGGATTATAGTCTGTATAAGCACATTGGCTACTTTTTACTCATGTTCCACGCGAGTGACGCGGGTTCCAGTTATTTTCACAATATGGAAAATGTATTTACTATCTATCAAATGTCGAACCTTTTCAAATCAAGAAATAAAGATATTTATTTAAATAATACTCACTAGCATGGTCGTCATCTAGCAGATTGTGGTAGCGGTGCTTGTCGGTCGCCTCGAGCCTCATCATCACGGCTTGTCAGCACCGCATTGCGACTTGCTGGAAACAAAACATATTTATGAGAGACCTCTGTTTAAAAGTATTATGATATTAGCATTAAAACTGGAACGCTGCGACGTATTTAAGTATGTATTTTCCCCAAACATTTCTTTGTAAGAAATATTTCTTTCCAACAATTATAATGTGCAATACATAAATAAAACAATGAGGCATAGCGCAAATCATATTCAGAATTATAAAAATTATATCAATGAATTTTATTAACTGGTTACGAATAAAAATAATATCGGTTTTGTTCAGTTTATATTTTGTACCGCAAAATGTTTAGTACTGATGTTCGCCTAATATTAGGTACTTTATAAGGATAACACACATTGCCAAAAATTCAGTTGCATCTCAAAAGTAAAACAGCAGTCCCAAATTGGATAGCGGTGATGTTACAAACCGTTCAGACATTTACAATAACGGATCTGCAATTAGCACCGCTAATGGAATATTGTTATGTGCTAGAATTACATGAAGAATTTCGATAAGTATCGAAATACAGAAAATATTATATGATTTTTAACGTTAAAACGTTAGATGCTCTTGAGACTTGTAAAGATGAATCTGCTGTCTATTTGTCACATAATTTAAAGACGAATATTTAGGAAATGCAGTGGATATAATTGGTGAAATAGATAAGACATAATACCTAGGTACCACCTACTTGAATACGGAGAGGCACGTATATTAAAATACTTATCTATTGAGAAGTCATCTAATCTTTAGATTAAATTTAATGAAATATGAAAATTCTGCATGGATTGTACCATATCTTTTGTTTAATTTATTTTTTACTTTTCGTGAGACATACCATCCTTGCAACAGAAGTTTCAAGCATCAGATCAATGATTTTCTTTTACAATTTTTGCAATATCATAAATTGCACATGCTGATATTATGCAGCCTCACGTTCCAATCTACTTGCTTACCTCAGCGGAAATACACAGCACACTGCAACTCACAAGTTACAATGCTGTCATTGTTTTTAAATGAAAGTTTATGCTTACGATTCGCGAAAAATTAGTTCGCGTAATCTTAAAAACGATTTGATGTGCAATTTTGCAATAGTAATTGTTAAATATCTAACTATTATTTTTAGGCAAGTAGTAGTGTAAGCAATTTTAAAAAAATGGATGAGGCCCGCGGTTTTACTCTTACGAGATCATGAAGAGCTTCGTATTATGTTTCAGACATACAAGAAATAGTTAGTCGTTGTATCATTAACAAATACCTTTCGCTATTAACAATACTGTTCTACAACTTACATGTGTAATAAATATGTAAATATGTATTGGTTTATGGGCTTATTTCATCACAAAAATACTAAAGAAAAATTACGGGTTCGAACCCCAGAGATGATTAGGTAAACACACTACCTATATGTTTCAGACTTACAAATTACAGAAGACCCTAAAAAAATGTATCTGCCATACCTCCTATGGTTACACGGCGCTTAACATACATTGCCAATATAATACAATTGTATATAATGCATACCTACATACATAAATTAAGCTCATTGTATATTAATACGTGTATCGTAATAATTACTCGGTAGAAGCCTACATTACAACGCCCACTATAGCCAAAAACAAGTGCTGGATATAGGGTTGTTCGAATTGTATTTATATAAATATTTATGTACCTATTTATTATGACAAGGAAGATATTATTTTACTAGCTTTTTAAAGAACTGTTTATATTCCGATGCATTCGAGATGTGTTGATTCGTGAATCCCGTGAAGATTATAATTTATAATATTTAAAAATGTAAAATGTAAAATTCACATTCAAATTCAAATTCAAATTCAAATTCGTTTATTCAATCAAACTTAACCTAACCTTAGAGCTAAATACATTAGGTGGTAATTGTATAATGATAGGTATATATCAATCAACGGTTCGAGACTGGCATCTTTGCTAGGTTACCGAGTAGGTAACCTGTATTAAAGATATCAGTTCCTTCCCCATATAATTTATATAATAAAAAGAAATGTTAGTCAAGCAGGTGTGGCAATTTTTAGAAACAAATATTAATTACAAAAAAAAATGATATGATGTACAATAATAACACAAAACTATTCAAACGTATTGCGGCGAAATAAAACTTCTAACACGGCGATATGTGATAAGATAAAACATAAAGTAAAATAGGCCTATTATTAAATATTTTTCAATGTTAGTGTATTTGTCTTTGCAATTTGTAAACGACAGTGAATTTACATTTTTTTAAATTATAATACGTTTATATTTTTGTATTGATTGATAAAAAAGGCAGATAGCTTTTACAAGGTCGTTGCGATAAAAAGTATTTTTTTATCTTATATAACACAATTGCTGGATTTTATAGTCAAATTTTTTTGTTATGAATATTTTTTAGATATATAATTTTTTAAGCTGTTTGCCCCGGCTAGGCTTTCTGCTGGTGGATCCGAGATCAAATTACGTAGCTTTGTAATGGTAACATTTATAATCAATCGAATAATTTTTGAGAAAAAAAATACTTCAACGTACCTATACCAACACTAAAAAAATTGCGAGGAATTTCTGGGAATTTAGTTCGTCTATATTAGGGTTCAGAACCGGGAAATCCCGGAACCGAAAATCCCGGGAATTCCCGGTTCTTTTGTTAGTAAAATGGAACCGGGAAATATATTTTGATTCCCGGTTCTTTCGGTTCTTTCGGGAATATTATTGAATACTACTAGTTTATCTATTGCTCTTTCAAACTTCTATTCCTACTATCTAATTCATTATTTTTCTTCACTGTAAAACTCTTATTCACTGTTATTTTACTTTTCCACACTTTCTACTGTTCAAAAGTTCAAAACTTTAATGTAAATAGCTCCGAGCTTATAGAAAAAACGCGCGAAATACATGGTCGCTCTGTCCCTGCTTCGTGGAAGACTGCCTCTGTACACCCGATCCCTAAAAAAGGCGATCGTTCTGATCCATCCAACTACAGACCTATCGCGATTACCTCTTTACTCTCAAAAGTGATGGAAAGCATCATTAACGGCCAACTCTTGGGTTATTTGGAGGAAAACCAGTTGATCAGTGACCAACAGTATGGCTTTCGCCATGGACGGTCAGCTGGTGATCTCCTAGTTCTCTTAACCCATCGTTGGGCTACGGCAATCGAGAGTAAAGGGGAGGCCTTAGCGGTTAGTCTGGACGTTGCAAAAGCCTTCGATCGGGTGTGGCATCGGGCTCTTCTCTCGAAACTTCCAGCCTATGGACTCCCAGAGAAATTATGTAAGTTGCCAGCTTTCTTACATCTCGTAGTATCCGGGTGTTGGTTGACGGTAAGAGCTCTGTACTACTGCCTGTGAACGCTGGCGTCCCTCAAGGCTGCGTCCTTTCACCCACAGGCCACACTGTTCTTACTGCATATCAATGACATGTTACAAATCAGTAACATTCATTGCTATGCAGATGACAGTACTGGAGATGCTATATATACCGGCCGCCCAAATATTTCTCGAGAACACGTCAATACAAACCGAAACATACTTGTGTCCAATATTGAGGCTCTCCTTGGTGAAGTCTCTGAGTGGGGTCGACAAAATCTTGTCCGATTTAACCCTGACAAGACGCAAGTATGTACATTCACAGCCAAGAAAACCCCATTTCTCACAGCTTCCTTATTTGAGAACACTCCCCTATGCATAAAGCCTAGTATCGGAATTTTTGGTGTCGATATATCTGATGACGTTCAGTTCCGCTATCATTTGGAAGGCAAAGCTACTTTAGCTTCTAAAAAAATGGGCGTCCTTAATAGAGCGAAGCAGTATTTCAGGCCAGGTCATCTCTTGTTACTTTATAAAGCGCAAATACGGCCTCATATGGAATACTGCTCTCATCTCTGGGCCGGCGCCCCACAATATCAACTCCTTCCACTCGATAGCGTGCAACGAAGAGCCGTCAGAGTTATCGGCAACCGAGCACTTACCGATCGGCTGGATTCACTAGCTTTACGACGAGACGTGGCATCTTTATGTGTTTTCTATCGTCTGTACAATGGGGAGTGTTCTGATGAGTTGTTTGAACTGTTACCTGCCGCAGAATTCCACCATCGTTCTGCCCGACACAAGGCAAAGTTTCATGCTCACCACTTGTTGGATGACATTTATTTTTGCTAGTTATTAATTTATTAGTCTAATAACTTTTATTTGAGGATTGAAAAGTGTGCCCTAAGGATTTTAAGATAAGTAGCTGCCTATTTTTTGCCATTTCATTGATAGTAGGTACCTAAATACTTATTTACTTACATATAAATGACAAGTAGAAAGGCTGATTGATGGTGATTTTTATTTAATTACTTAAGAAGACTGATGATTAAAGTCTGATTAATGCTTATGTTATTTTTTTAGATTTCTTTGAATTTACAATAAAAATACTTGAATATTTGATTATAGTTTACTTTTGACTTGTTGTTAACACACATAACACTTGTTTAAAATTTTATAATATAAAAAACTCCCAAGTCCCGAAAATACCGAAAGAACCGGGAAATCCCGGTTCCTTTAAGGAAAAGTACCGAAATTCCCGGTTCTCAAAAAAGAGACCGGTTACTATATATGATTCATGTCCAAATTCCAATACATACATACAAAAAATATAATTTTTCCTCACAATAAAGTTGATACATATCTATTTAAAATGTAAATATTATCAATAAAAGAATCTTTATGGCAACCCTATGCCGAGATGGCAATGTAGGCAGTAGCGTCGGCGCGGGCGCAGTGCATTGAGCTATGCGGAATTTAAAAAAAAAACATGGCGCCTAGGTCCTTACACGGGACAATATCCAATATATTGTAATGACTGTTTTTGCGACTGAACATTATTTAGTATCATGTTATGGTACAAGGTTAGGACATAAAAAACTATAGTTATTTAAAATGTATTGGAAAAATGAACTCCCTTTTGCCAGCGTTAGCTCCTATTCACTTATTTAGTATTATTTAATATGATAATATGAATATAATTAATATAATTATTATATATGAATATAATTAACTAGATTGCGAAATCTGTTAGCGATTGAACTTTTTTTCGCGAATTCTGAACGACAAGAAAGGCTGCTAGCGTAATTGTATTCTAATTAGGTAATTATTTTCTATGGTCGCTGTTATTTTCTAAAACTGGCTTTAGTGGGTTGTAAACTTAAGACATTATCTTATAATAATATAATTTTTAAGTAGCTATACCTACTAGCGTATAGCTGTAGCTAATAGGTGATCTATTAAAATATAATATAAAGCTTTTAATATAAAACAGGAAATGCTAAGAAACTGTTAAATATTAACAAATAAGTTTATCAGTTAAGACTTAAGATATTATAGATAACGAGCAGATAATTTTGGTGTCTCAACCTGAAACTGTGTTAATAACCGTCTGTTTGTATCGTTGTGTTTTTGAGAGCATGAATTCTTTTAGCATTTAAGTTAATTATATTACTTATAGGTACGTACTTATGCAATTAAGTTCTTCTCGTTTTCTTCTAATATCCTACTTCCTACTATCCTACTAATATAATAAATGCGAAAGTTTGTGAGGATGTGTGTGTGTTTGTTACTCTTTCACGCAAATACTACTGAACCGATTACAATGAAATTTAGCACACCTATAATTAGTGGGTAACTTGGATTAATACATAGGATAGGTTTTATCCCCGGAAATCCCACGGGAACGGGAGCTATGCGAGTTTTTCTTTGATAACGCGGCCGAAGCCGCGGGCGGAAATCTAGTAGTATACCTATACAGTATTTAAAATAGCAAGCGGTTAAAAATTTGGCAAAGGTCGATGAAATATTAATTTAAAAACTGTTTTGAAAACTTGATTTTGTGCGTTTTTTTTTTTCTTGTATTAAAATTTTTGTTTTTGCTAAAGGTTGATGACGTTTAAATTAACATAAAATTCCATATTTTAAATACTCTTCGATTTTTCTGTATATTTTAAACATCTCACTCTTGGCCAATTTACGTGTGTGAAGAACTAGACCATCTAAATAGTATTGAATAAAAACGCCTTATCTCAAATTGCGATCGTTCACAGCATTGTATGCAGATGAAAACGAAAGTGTGAATGGCGCGAGAATCGAACCGGCAACTCGCAAGTGTTGCAAGTGCCCTTTCTACCTTGGGGCACAGGTGATTAACATTTTAGCACTCATTTGTAGGTTACAAAAGTTCGATCTAGATCAAGTCATAAATTGTATGACCAATTTTTTTGCAGTTGCTTTCTATATCGTTTGTACGGAACCCTTAGGTTTCGCGAGTCCAACTCACACTCAACGGATATTTTTGTTTTAGATACATAGTTATAAAATAGAAACATTCAAATATAAACAATAAACATGTAATAAAATATGCTGATATTCGTTGTTGTTTATTTTATCAGAATTATAATTTAAATAACGATCTTTATTTTTTTATAATATGTTATAGGTATTTAGATTTAAAGTACGAAAGTAGCTTTTGAAAGTAAATTATATCAAGAATATTTTAATGACGATAATAATTATTGACCTGCATTTTATTTCTGGTTTTTTAAAGTCAAAGGTGAAGCTTTAAAAACAGCAAATTTAAATGATATATACTTCGCCATATTGTATTCCTGTGAGAATTATCAATTGATAAGCGTTATCAGGATATTGATAACGTGAAACTGTTTACGCAAAAAATTAGGTTATTATAGTTGGTCTATTTTTAGGGTATAAACAAAACCGAAGTATGTACCTAATTATGTATTCCAATATCACATAAGAGATTATTTTTTTACCAGATAAATCTTTATTCATAATTTGCAAAATCTTCATATCTACTCGCCTATGTTTGTAAATTTGAACTGAACTGAATCGATACTTCGATTTTGATGGATGTATTTTTCATTGAGAAGCCTTCAATATCGACATTATCATACTTTTAATTTTGCTTATTTCCCAGTGTTTCCCACACGGGTATAGATAGATATATATTATCTACTAAATTAATTGTAAACAGAAACTAATCGATATCATTATCTTATCTAATCAATACACGAGTATTCGGAGCGTAAATTACAGATGACGTCATTTCCTTGTATAATTAAAATTCTAAATTTAAATCGATGTATTGATGAACATAGTTATCAGAATGATAGTTGTTGCTGTAATGATATACAAAAGTATTGCCTACGTATTGTGTAAAAATAAATATTTATTACGTTATTGTAGCTTTTAATATAATTTTAATTACCTACATTACTTAATTTTTAGCTTTACGTAATTTATAGTGCCCGTATAAAAATATATTAATAGGTACCTACGTTACATAAAATTATAGCATTGCATGATATTCAAAAGAACGAATACCGTTCACAATAATTTATAATATGTGTACCTACATTTTCTTCGAAAATGTAAGATAGAATTTATACAATGACTATAAATTCTATTTGTATAATATTATACTTTTTCCGTGTAACACTTGCTTCTATATTTTAATGTGACTAAATTAGAGAGGTGTGGGAAAATAATATGAACCGCGGGCTAGAACTAGTAGAGGTAACATTCCACAAGAAAATTGGTCAAGAGGTGCATCTAAACATACTTTCACTGAGATTAACCTCGTGATTACGGGTCAGTGACCTCTGTCTCGTTATATGTGGTTTTTTAGTCTGTTTTA
>CAJQZM010018397.1:0-11527 GCA_907164665.1 Colias nastes | reverse complement strand
TTCTTAAGTCATCCTTAAAACAATCATAGCTCTATTTTTATCTTTTACAAAATAATATTTACCTTTATACACGAATCGGCCAATGGCGTGCTCAAAATTATTCTAAACGCGCCAGCAACTTCATGTTTGGAACAGAAACCAAAGTTCTGTGACAGGCGCTGAGCCTCTCGTGCTATTCGAACTAAAGCTCTGAAAATTAAAATAGTAACGTTAGACCTGAACTTTCATAATATTATCAAAGATGGTGTTGAAATATGTCAATGTCAATCAAAACCAAAGAAAGTGCAAAAAAGTTGCATTTATGTTATAAAGCTGGAATATGTGACAATTAAAAGCAATGATTTTAACTGAGTCAATTTCAATTTGATAGCAATTAATTATTTATGTAGGTGAGAAACAAGGTTGGACCTAACACGCTTCCTTGGGGGACACCTTATAAATTAAAACAACATGACTGATGATTTCGTTATTTTCATTTATTGTGTTTCGTATTTTAAACAACTATCGAATACTTTAATTGAAACTTATACATACACACATTATGCTCAATGTTTTTGATCAAATTAGTGACAGAAATTGTGTCAAACGCTATTGCTAGATCTAGGTCAACACGAATGCTAGCCGCAACTGTACCTCTGCAGTAGATAAGCAAGTCGTGGTGGTGTATCGGGTGCTAAACGTGCAGCGAGCTCGCGGCACCGCCCCGCCGCGAGAAGACGAGCTATCTCTGCTGCTGTCCATGGCACCACACGTAGTTCTACCAGCCTGTAAAATATTAATTTAATGTGGAATCATTATTTTTAACAAAAAACTAAACCGCCTTCAAATTGATAGAACTGAACCAAATTTAAAAGGGACTATATTTAAAAAAAGAAGTATTATCAAAATTCGTTCACTCAGTCGAAAGTTCTGAGATAAAAAACAAAAACAATAATACAGTGATTTGAATGATCCTTTATTTGAAACTGGAAATAATTAAAATGACAAAAAATTCGATCATGGTTCAAAATTCTTTACGGCTCTTCGCGATACCGAATGAGTAGTAGATTTCAACTGCTGGAGTGTACCTAATAATGGCTGATGTTTTAGTGAGAAAAATGGAGCTTATAGCTCTAATAACCAATATTGTACCTATTATGCGAGTCAACCCAGACGAACTCGTCCGCACTAGTGACGTTAGTGCACACGGTGTCGAGCGACGGCTGCCGCACGAGCGGCGCGCGGCGACGGCGCGCGTCTGTTGCGCTGCCGTTCTCTGGAATTTGTTGTTTGGTTTTATTTTATAGCTCTAGTTAATTCAATTTATGAATATTCTAAATTTTAAGGTATGTAGGAAAATGTGAAGGAGATAGATTATATTATGATGAAGATATATCCTAACTATACTTAATTTCTCTGTGTACAACCGGTTGTCTGGAAGAAATCGCTATTTAGCGATTTCTTCCAGACTCAGTTTTTAATTTTAATTAATGATTTACCGAATGTTGTCAGAAGCGCTCAGTGCTTAATGTTCGCAGATGACCTCAAAATTTATATGGGAGTAAATAATCATACCCAATACCAGGCTTTGCAGCGTGACATTGAGTCTGTTTTGGAATGGGGTGTAGAAAACCGCTTATATTTTAATATTGGTAAATGCAAAATTATGAGCTACTCGAGGTCTCGAGCGCCAATCGATTACACATATTATTTAGGTGGACAGTGTCTACAGCGCGTAACAACAATTAAAGATCTAGGAGTTACTTTTACTTCTCGGTTACAGTTTAAGGAGCATATCGTTAATATATGCAATAAGTCTTTTAAAACGCTCGGTTTTATAATTCGAACTGGCAATAATTTTTCTGACATAAAATGTTCTATTTCTTTTTACCAGGCATACGTTCGAAGTTGCTTAGAATATAATTGTATTATCTGGGATTCGCATGAAAAAAAATATATCCTTATGTTAGAAAAAATCCAAAAAAAGTTTTGTAGGTATGTATTTAGACAGATGTATGGATACTATCCATACATGTACCTACCCATCTCTGTATGTGTACGGTATGACAGTCTTTTTCAGTCTTGAATCGAGGCGAAAATACATTTTACTATTACACGTTTATCAGGTGCTAAATGGTGGTATAGATAACCCATTTAGCCTTGAACGAATTTCTTTTAAAATTCCTCCAAAGTTCATTTATAGTGTAGCGGCTCCTTCTGGGTTGGGACTACGTCGGGGTCGTGATTTCCTTGCCGTCCAGCAAGGTGTAAGAACTGTGTCTGGCCGTAACGCCCCCTTGGTGCGCTCGGTAAAGTGGGTAAACGACTTGCTCGCTCTGTTACCCGAGACAGATTTATTTAATACGTCCTTAAATACGTATAAATCGAATGTTTTTAAATTCTTAAGTCGATAATTAATGAAAATTGTAAACTTATTCTATTTTAATATTTTATTTTAAACTAAACATGTAATGCTTTGGGGTAAAACCTGTTAATTACTTGTTATTATGAAATAAATAAATAAATAAATAAATAAGGCCGCCGTTTGTTATAATGTATCCTAGGTTAAGTCTCAATTTGTAATTTATCTTGAGCAATGGAGCATGAATAAATAAATAAATAAATAAGATACAATTTATAAGTGTAAAACTAGTATGGGGTAATCGATATATAAGTAAGGACGGTTGTAGAGGTGTTAAGCTAAAGTGAACAGGTTATAGCAATATTATTGGCTAGGCCAGATAGAACGCGTACTTAGCGCACATCAGATCGTCGTCGCTCTGTTTGTGGTATGTTACCGCGTAGTACAACACAATTCGTCGTCATAGCATGCCTTTAGATTAGCGTTCTGATTCACGCTAAGAGTCCTATCTGGCAAAGTCATAAGTTGGTATAGTATAAAGGTTATAAAATGTCCAGTGCAATGTCCAGCCAGTCAGCAAAGGTCATAGAAATATTAAGTTGTTATGTTGTAAAGGTTAAATAAATAACAAGTTAGTATTGTGCAACGGTTAAAGCAATATAAAGCTATTACCTGTGGCGCCATTGCTCCCAGCAGCGCTAGAAGCGCTAGTAGCGGTGCTGCTGCTGTCGCGCGACCTTAGCGTCAACTGCTTGATGGCGGAGCGGATGTCTTCCAGCCCCCCGCCGCCTGGCCACGGGGATTGGAGCTGGAATATGAGAATGGGATTTATAATGAAGGAAGAGAAATTTACGTATCGAGATCTATTCTATTGTTAAAATTTATAAACATTTTTAAAACATTGAGTAATGCCGGTTTATTTGTTAGGTTTGGTGATTATTCAAATCCAGATACCATTAGAATTTCAATAAAACATAATATTCAATCGATCTATTTTCATTTGCATGCCGTAAAATGCATTTTCAAATCATCTTCATTTCCAAAATTTTGCAGTCCAGATAAAAATAAATCGTATTCAAAGGGACGTCGGGACGTTCAACACTCCAACACACTGCTGTACCTTCTTAAAAAGAAACATCCTAGTTACATTATCCTAATCCTTACCTTATTAGGTCTATGTTTAGTCCTAGCATGTGGAGGTTGTCTCGGTCTTCGTGGTTCATCCCGCGCCGCGTCCGCCCCGCCGCTGTCCGACATGGACGCGTGGCCGGACGACCTGTTTTCATCCGAACTGCTGTTGCATTCACGGACACCGTTCTGGAAATTATTTATTATGATCAGCTGTATTGAATTAAATTTGCTCTTAAAATATTGAAATTTTGCCAATTTAGGAATTTTTCATCAAAATAAGAAAATACGTAACTAGTCCACGTAATGTAATGTCTTTAATTCAATAGAAGCTATTTTGTAAAATAATACTTTCATTAATCGTCATCCCAAAAACTAATAATCGAGACCAATAATTTCCAATTTTGAATAGCAATAATGTATTCATTCCATCGAAACAAATAAATATTTATTTGATTTCCAAGAAGTTTGTATATTCATCTAATTAGTTACATAACCTAATATAATATAATGCATATAAATAAGTGATAACTTTCACAGATTATCAAACATTACGCAAAACGCATTGGAAAGTTCATCGAGACTCCAATGAATGAGTAGTTAGCATTTGTTTTCTCATTACCTAATTAGCCAGAGTCATGATTACCGCGATTACTTGGCGTTATGCAGCGAAAGTTGTAAATAAAAACTGTATCATTGTCTGTCTGTCCCACGATCTCGTGGAAAAGCTGTGGGAAGAGATGAAAGGGAAAGCCGAGTGCGCTCACAGGTGCCGTTGATGTAATAAATGTTGTGACTAGAAAATTCCATTTTCAAGCGACCCAGAGAAATAAAAGAGAAACTCTGAATATGTATAAAAACCTCGCATAGACGATCACTGCAAATATAAATAAACCTAAAATGTTTTTTTTGGGCAATGCTTCAAACAACTATGTAATCTTAATAATCCAGAAAAGTTCATGTTCTCAATATTTACAACGCATCTAGAAATATCCAAACGAAGCAAAATATCTAAAAGTGAATTCTGTATATTATTATCTGTCTCATCCTATTTTTCAGCAATACAGTTTTACTTCCGACCCTTATCACTCGCTGGTGGCACGCACCACATCTTACGTAAAATACATTTTCTAGTTTTCCCAGCAGCAATGATAAAACCGCAAATCCCGTAATATTAATTTGTGGTTGGCGTGCTCAGTCCCATTTTAATTTTAACGTAGCGAATCAGCCTGATCACCTTCAGAGAATTATAAATATACCGTAACACGGTTACTGTTGAAACGGTAACAAATTATTCGAAATTATCACACTATTGTCCATTATTTTAAACTAGTTTATGTTTTGAAATAGGTACATGAGATTAATGACTGGGTGTAACTGCAGTCAAACGTTAGTGCTAATGCGGAGAATGGAGGGAATCAGGTTAATTTAAAAGACCTACTTTAGGTCTGGGATTTAGGTGATGCTACAATAATTGTAATTGAATAATAGTATTGTTGTAAAAATAAAATTGGAAGCGCTGAACGATTCTAATTATTTAGAACTAGTTATGTAAAATTTTACATTGTCTAACGAGTTAAAATACGACCTGTGATAAATGATTACTCATAAAAGTACAATGAGGCAGCTACTTAAGTGATTTAAGAACAGTTACCGCTAGTCAATAGAGACAGATCAAAATAACTACCACCGTAAGGGCTTGGTCACGAGCGTGGTAATGCGCGACTGTTTAGCGCGACGCGGACACAAAGACCGATTCTTGTAAATCGGTGTATTATTATAATATCTGAAAACACCACTGGATGAAAATTAATGTCAACACACAGTAACATATTTTTAGTTTTGTTTTGTCAAATTATTATAAATAAGGAAATATTTAACGATTCAAGATGTGTGAGATTTAGTATAAACTTTCTAACAATTTTTGATCTACATAATTTATATGCAAAAAAATTGCTCGCGAATCGTGATAGTGCTAAAACGCGTCTGCTACCAGAACTAGTTAACTCTAATCCCTGCTATAAACGACACTGGACATTTCAAATAGATCCTGTTGAAGTTATAATCAATAAAGGTTTTATTATTCCCTATAGCCGACGGTTATACGGTTGTAAATTACATTGGACTCACTATGAAATGAGTATTGAAGCTTAAACGGAACATTGACTTTAGGGTTACCAAAAAAGAGGCCTTTACAAACAAACAAAAATAAAACTAGTAAACAGTTGCAAAACATTGTAAAAATAAAATTCCACTTATAGAAAACTGTAGCAAATTAGAGAGCCTCTTTTTAACAGAAATTTAAATGCCACAACAAGGTTAAATCATATTTTCAATCCAAAAGTTTAAAATGACTATCAATATTAAAAATCACATACACTAAAGAGTGAAGGGCCAATAGGCTCCTCTTTATCAACACAATCACGTTAATCACTATAATTATAAAATAATTAAACAGCCAAGTCGTGACCGGCCAGACTGACCCGGAGCTGCCTATTGAAACCCTTGAAATCCGGGTCAAAACTAAAAGGAACCAAGGAATTCAGCCACTGAATATTTGTGACCAGGAATTTTAATTGCTACCGTTATTTGATAGACCTATCTCACGTACGATCGCGATGCCACCTTAATAACTTGACTGATAAATAGATACCATCTAGTCGTATATTTGATAAACTTTGCTTGACCTTTGGTTGGACAGTGAATAAAAAAATAATGAATGAGGTACTGCCCTAGCCAATTAGCATATACTGGCATGTTAACATAACAGTTTTTAAGAAAAATCTTTTGATTGATCCTTATAAATTACCTCAATATTTCAGAATTAGATGTAACTTTTAAAATTTTCCATTCTAATAATGTAGCATTTATTAGTTGTTAGTAGCCCTATTTATGATCAACCACAAGTGTCACAGCACATTAAGAAAACGCCGTTACACGCAATCTTATCAGATGCATGTGTATAATAATCGTTCCAATTAACATAACAAAATACTTTTGACTCGAGTAAATGCATAAATAACTAAACTTCTCTAGAAGCATATCTTATAGGCATGATTAGGTATTATTTCTGGTTCAACTTTGTTTACCAATCTATTTATTAAGTCAAACAGGAAGAGGTTTTTATAGCTCAAATGTTCGCTAGCATTTATCTGATCCAATGTACTTTTCCGTCTATATTCTTTACTTTCACTAGTTTCACTATGTGTTGATTACAAATAGCATTTATCGCTCAATCAATTGTCCTATCCTTGTTGTTATTACGTATATCGTGCTTCGGATCCGTAATTTTTCGCCAGCTATTAAATGGTTAAATAACCGTTCATACACATCGCACTACAGCATGCATCGTTGACTTCGGTTACAGCAATTATAGCACTTGACAAGTCACACGAAAACCGCAGAGATAGCTTGCGGTCAGAGATGGGACTCTGACATAAAAACTCATTTGATGTGGCCACGAATGTGAAAGATCATGTTATGCAACAAGTGTGAGAACGCATCGTAATGGATACCACGTGAAACAAAAGAAAATCTCTTGTGCTTGTGGTCTGCGTTTGTTTTGCGTCGTTTGCTTGATTGTTGGTGTTTTTAATGTCATGAAAGTTTAATTGTATGGGTTTAACTTCTCTAAAAATTTCTTCAATTTCACTTATGACAAGAAGTTAATAAGTTTATTTTCTTTTGAATGATATTGCTTTACATTGCTTTATAGTTTATACTAAGACTTTTTTACCTTTAGGTAGCATTAATCATATTAAATCTTATATCAAGAACTACCAACTTCCCCAGGGTGCTAGGATCAGTTATTGTATTATTATGTCATACATCATTCGTCCCACTGTACTCATTGTTTCAAACTGCATTGCTAAGACTACGTAATTCTATTACGTGTTTGCTATTTTATGTAAGTTTTGTTTTCCTTATCAATTCTTCAACGCATCAGTAGTTATTCGAAAGATTACTGTATTATAATTTTCAGTATTTAGCAGTATTTATTTTAATAAATAGGACAATAGCATTCCCCTATGAATTATACAACACCCACCCACAACAACACTACCCACGACCGGACTGAAAGTGACACTAAGAATACAGTGGAATAATAAATAGTCTACTATCCCCAGATGCCCTAGATATGCGTAAACGCATTTTCCAATCAAAAGAAAGGAGGATTATATTTGTTTTTATCAATTACAATGGAAATAAAGCAAATGACTCAAGCAATGAAATAATACTCTCTTATTAGATCGCCACTTTAGCAATAACAACATTTTGCTCTTCCGATCAAGAAGATAGTAACTACTAATATTTTCAGAGTTTAGTGTCCAAGTATATTCCTCACCTGCGTCGGCGCAGCATCCGGCCGGTGATCATGCTTACGCCTTTCCAGAGCATAGCTGCTCTGTACAGGCGCACTACGGACTGGCGAACTGGCGACTGTGATCTGGGAGACAGCGCTAACTGGCTTCAGCTGTGCGGTGCTAGGACTGTCTTCTGTGACTGGTTGCTGCTCTTCTGGGTTTGCTGTGGGATATTAGCTTTGTTAATCTTCTTTTTATTTTGATGTAAACATTCGATTCAGATCTGCTTTCATCTGTTTCCGGCATATTTTTGTAAAAAGCCTAATTCTCTATGCTAAAATTCATCTAGATTGTTTCGGTTTCATTCCCAAATGCACGATAATGGTTATAATAATTATTAAGTAGCACTAAATTGGATGACTTTTAAATTGGGCTATTTTGTTGTAATCATTACATTACTAACTATGAGTCAAGAAACAGAGAATTTCAACAAATAATTTAACATTCTAAGACGATCTGTTAACATAAGTTTAGAAAATATTTGATATTTCTATTTAGAAATAGAAATAGAAATAGAAAGTGTTTTATTTGCCACCAATTACAAAAATATAAATCTTAATAATCTAACACAGAACAGGAAAAAAAAAATATACATATATAGCAATGGTGGCAAAAAGGACTCCCCGTCAGCAAAGCAGCAACCATTAATTAAAATGTATTGCTGCACTGATTTTCAGAGGAGACCACGTGACTGTACAGATGCAATGATTCAGTAGGTACTAAGTTATACATATAATTATGACAGTGTGTTTAAGTAGCATAGGTAGAAACAATATAATATGTGCACCTTAATTTTATTTTGCGACCAGTGGGAGAGTGTTAGATATTATTATATAAATAGATACTATATAAATTGATAATATAAATAGATAACAATATATATAAATACACGATAAAATACGTTGAAATGATCAATGGCTCAAATATGTGGCGACCGGCCGAACTCCTATCGGTAATTGCTTCTGATGCTGGAGCAACAAAAACCTCAGACGTTTTTTAAAACATGGCACTGAAAAAAGATTTCGTAAAAGGGGAGGTAAATTATTCCAGCACTTTGAAGCAGCATAACGGAAGCTACCACGAAACGACGAAGAAAAATGTTGCGATAGCTTAATACTTCTGGAATTAGCAAACCTAGTATTATAATCATTTTTTGCCCAGTCAAGTTTATGATGCAAGTACGCAGGTTTACCGTTCTTAACAACACCGAACAAAAGTACGCTAAAATGTAGTTCTATTTCAAGCTTAATTTCGAATTGTGTATCAAAATCAACATTAATTTGCCTTAAATCATCACACATTTGTTTCACAAATTCAAGGATCATAATTGACCAATGCATAATATTATGAAGAACATACATAACGACATCGGGGTTAGTCAATAAAATGCAATATTGCTTCATCGTCATTGTAAAACAGAAATAATTGAGTTGCACATTCGCGAACGAATTTATTCTAATATCGATGCAACATAGGTATATGCAAAGCGAGCAATTAGCGGTTTTGAAACTATATCGTGACTATTGACTTTTTCATTGTGTCCGTTTTCTTTGTGTCCGTTTTTGTTGGTATTTATTGCTTTACCTAGATTAGGTACTTCGATCATAGCTTTTATTTAAATAGATGCCAGCTAGATGGGTACATCTTCAGCAAGGATGTCATGTCCATTATACATGGAGTTGTAGAATGGAGATAAAAAAGATGCCAAATGTATCTACCTAGATCAACCTTTAATTCTTTCTATAAGCAGCCTACAAATAGGCAATTTAAGTTCTAATGATTCGCTTCATTGGGAAATTTTAAGTCCATAATATTATCATTAAAGGTATTGGATGGTTTAGTTTGCAACATCTCTTCGTGACGAAATAAGTACTTATGTGCAAACACAATAATTGCTATTTAATTATTATCTAATTTAGCATTGTGCTTTTTGCTTGAAACGAACTACAAAACGAACGATCATTTTGTCTGTTAGTATGATTATTGTTAGCTCTTGTTTAGGGCTGCAGCCTGCACGCTATAAAATAATTCCCCAAATTAAAAGTAATTTTCTGATTGTTGATTTGTAATCTCGGTCGCGAAGCCCCTGTAACGTTTTGTTTTTGAATGTTTATTGCTTACTCCTAATGTTACATTTATTTCAATAACTATTTCAAAAATAAACATCTTACTATTGCTGATTATGTCACACCTTAACTTTATCGAATAAGTTATCAACATTATATACAAGTGATTAATCGTCCATTGATCCTTTGAAATATAATCACATTACGCTGGATGTGTCCAATCAACGTCATTTACATAATATCCAGATATTTCCCGCGATATGACACAAAGTGGCTTACCGACTATTAGATCCCATGATACACGATCAAAGTGTCCGCGGTTATCTAACGAAGGAAACTTATTTATTCGAATGGCTATTGCAATAGTCTTGATTAGCGTTGGTTGGATTTATTACCGGATTCCGTATATGGGTTGGTATCGTACGAGGAGCATGTTATCGTGACTACTAGAGACTACAGGAGAAATTAGGTTGCGGTACTTTATGACTATCCTCCCACTGTAAAAACATGGTGAAAGAAAATGATGGGGCTTATCGTTATTACGTTAGTGTAGATTTTTTGAATGGATTTGTGAGTGCATCGTGGGAAGGGTAGATAACAGCTGATATCTTTTAAATTAAACTTTGTGTTGGCTTGATACTGGTTTTTCAGGTGTTTGGAATAAGTAGGACAAAGTATACCTACTTGAGATAAAGCTATGAATCGCATCTTCGTTTGTACATAATTTGGTAACCTCTATGTTTCGGATGTTACGGAAAAGTTCTCGTTACTCGTAAAGGGGGATTAAATTAAATTTAGTACAGTACTCCCAAACTGATAATGCGCATAGAAAAATTCGTCACTGTTCGGCAACTGTCATATTCCCCGAGCTTCCGAAGACGATATGTATATAGAGTGGTTAAATGTATTTTCTTCATACGTATTTTATTAGAATAATGAGTTTTATTGTGATTTTATGGTAAAAGAGATAAGTAACGAAATTTGTTTCGATAATTCAATGTAAGTTAATAGCGAGGATAAGCCACACGATTGCGAATATATATTTGTTGTATTGATTTACTTGGAAAATTCTATACTTAGAACTATTAAAGTTTCTTACTGAAGCTGGCGTAATGATGGATGTATGCAAGGTTAAAATAAGACAAAGTTTATATTAAAAAAAAATGATTTTCAAATACTGGTTTACATTTAAATTGTAGAAATCTAATCATTAAAATCTCAGTCCAAAGGATTTACAGAATCAGGGATTATCTATTCTATTTCTGATATTATAGAATGATCAGAACTTTCATTATGCTCTTATTAACTTTCACTTTCCCCACTGTTATCTGCTACCTGTGTAAATCATTTTATCGGAAAATTCAACTTTGAAACAAAACTAAGAAGGGTATGTAACAGCAGCTCTATATAATTCCATACAGAGATAATACGTGCGGTCACCACCAATATATTATAAAGACGACTGACGGATTTTTTAATTTTTTGACTGACAGGCTACCGTCACCTACCACCCGAATTGTTTTCGATTGTGTATGACTCTGAATTGACTCCTATTTCTTTCGAACAAGGTGCAAGATGCAAGTGCATTGTTTAGGGCACTTACGATTCAATGATTCGGGGTGATTCGG